>JASVER010000084.1:17888-57784 GCA_030449065.1 Oceanodroma leucorhoa | reverse complement strand
GTTACGTGTGATGGAGCCCTGCTTTCCTGGAGATGGCTCAACACCTGCCTGCCCATGGGAAGTAGTGAATGAATTCCTTGTTTTGCTTTGCTTGCGTGCGCGGCTTTTGCTTTCCCTATTAAACTGTCTTTATCTCAACCCACGAGTTTTCTCACTTTTACCCTTCCGATTCTCTCCCCCATCCCACCCGGGGGAGAGTGAGCGAGCGGCTGCGTGGTGCTTAGTTGCCGGCTGGGGTTAAACCACGACAGTGAGTTAGAATATTATTGAAGTTGTTGTGAACTTTGGACAGCGAAGAATCCAGAAGATGTGACATCATCTAGTACACTAGCACATGTTTGTGTTTGAAAGTGCTCCTTTTTATTTAACTGCAATGGCACTTGATTTATTTTGTACTCTGGCACACAACCTATAAAATACTTGATCTTTTGCTCACCCATTTTTAAAAAACATCTTCAGAAGTTTTGATCATTTCCTTCCACTGTCTGGAGAATATTTTCATTGAGGTCAGGAAAAGGTTGATGCCAACTATCAGTTTTTTTGTTTGTTCTTAATAATTGATGTCAGGCATGGGAAAAGTCTCAGAGAGATAGCACTTGGCAAGAAGTATCTCTCTTTCTGCACACTAGGAAGCAACACGGGCATCATCTCTGGCAGCTTTCCTTGGTGTGGCTGGGGAGGACTATCATAGTGCTTGGGAGGATTATTCAGTGCCTGGGTCTTTTCCCTGTTTGGTTTCTTTACTTGTAGTAAGAGCACCAATCAGTGCTGAATATATTGCCAATTTCACCTCATGGAAATAACACCAGTAGGTTTTATGCTAAAAAAACCTGCTCTTAGGCACAAGCATGAGGTGTATTTCACACAAAATACCAAACAAGTGGTAATGATCTTCAGGTACCTGCTACTGGCATAGGCTGTACCTAACCACTGACTTCATCCTGAAATGTCATACACCAGCCCACTGCCTGTTCACACAGCTGTCCAAGTCTTCCTTCACTCCTGGCATCATTACTTTATACTTCCTTTTCTGTTTCTAAACCTAGTCCTTAATTTAGTATGCAAGATTCTTTTATATTTAAGGACTATCCTAACCATGTGCAAAATTTTATCATTTAGGTAGCATTTCCAAATTCTTCAAATGAAATGCTTAGAACTAAGAAATAGGTCACAACCTTGGCAACCATCTGATGTGAGACAATGTAATCTGGTAGCACACTGGTTGTCATGGAAACTGACAATATTGGATTTTTCCTTCAATGCAACCTGTGTTTTATGCATAAATTATTAGCATATTAAATCTAAGGCACTGATACGTCAAAACAGACCACCCATGTGTTTTATATGTGTTCACGAGTAACTTAAACTCATTCCTACTGGCATTCCAGAGAGGGTTCAGCAGTTGATGACACTGACATCAAGGAAGGATTTTTTTAGATTGGACAGTAAGATCTGTGCTTTTGAGCTGAAGAGATTTCAGGCTCTATCCCTTTCAGCTAATGACCCACCCAAGTGTGCTGTATTACAGTGCCCATTTGTTTTGCTTTTGGGGTCTGTACTGTCAATCATCTCATAACTAAAAATTTGTCTGATGCAAAAACAACTTTGTGAGATATGTTGAAAATTTATATATTGTTTGTTTTTCTTTCATCCCAGCTGGGATGAGAATAAGACCTTCTGGATTCTTTGAGAGAAAGCAAACAATTCTCTCACTCCTGTCCATCCCCTTATTCCTCCCCCAACCCCTTCCCTGAACAGTCAGGAGTTAGATTTCCTCTTTTAAGCTCAGAGACTAGTGCTTGGGTCTCTCTCCCACCTTGCTGAATTCCTGAATTACTAAACCATGGTCTCTCTTTCCATATTGGCTTCCTTCATCTGTTCTGTATTTGTCTGCAGTACATATTGGTTGCAAAGAAATGGCATTTCTGAATGGCAAAAGCTTCACTTTGTTTTTTTTTTTATTTTCCCCAGCCTGAAGGTGTGTGTATAGTAACTTTCAATGTGGGAAATATCCAGAGGTATGAAATGAGACCATTAACCCATTACCAAAGAACAACTGTCATACAGCATATAATCTGAGCTGACATCCATTTCTCTTTCTTCTGTAAAGAACATCTTGCCCTTCTCTGAAACATTAAAAAAGTTTGAAAGTTGAGAACAAAGGACTGAAAAATGTACTGAATTTCATCAGTAGACCTTTGAAAAGAGACAGGGTGACAGCCCATCACTTTTTCCTTCTGCAAACCCTTGGCATGGCAAAGAAAACCTCCTGACCTGGAATTTTTTTCTCATAGGGCTCACAACCCAGTTTGGCTTCCCAATAAGAACTGTCCTTCCCATTTTTCATGGGATTTAGGTTTGATCTGTAAGGGAAACATACTTCAAAATGTAAGTCAGGAGACAGAAAAGGGGTCACTCTGAGTCCCAAAATGCAACATGAATGTCCTTCTTGTGAGCAGAAGGGAACATTCATCCTAAATTTATAGTGGATTCACAAGCAATGCAAGTTATTTTTTACAGTGGAAATGGAAAGCCAGCAATTCTTGGCTCTCTGCATCACATTTCCGTGTTTTCTATTAACAAATCAAGCAAAGTCAGTACAGAGACCAAAGAATGTCTATTTTCCTCAAATGTCTCCCCTCTCATTCTGGAATATTTATGAAATCTGCAAAATCAGCTGCACAAATTCTGTTCTTAAATATGTCCCTAATTGCTAATTTACAGAAATTTCATTTACTCTCATAGTTACATATAATTCCTTACCTTGAAAATGTTACATGCTGTGTCTGTTCATGTCACCCATTTCGGACAGATGATCTCAAGCACTTGCACTGAGCAGTTCCCATTGGTCTAGTCCTACTATTGCTAGTGTCAGGAGAAATATTCTCTATTTGCAAGTTTCATCAAAACTTTCTTTTCCTCCACAGTACTTTGGTATAAAAAAAATCTGTATTAGCCAGAATAAATGCTTCTTGCTACAAGAATTTTATTTTTTTTTAAGAAAACATAGAAGACATAGTCTTTTGCTATTCACCATAATGATTAAATTAAGTAAATGGATTTGTTATTTAGCTATGACATTTTTCTGATAACTTTTTTCAGTCTCTCTCTGTAATATTAAATATTAAGACTCATGTAAATAAGATTCCTCTATGGAAAATAGAACCTCCATTGAATGTATTGGATCTATTTTGACTGCAGATCAGGCCAGATATGTTTTTTTGTTGTTGTTTTTGTTTGTTTGTTTGTTTGTTTCCCCCCTCAGACAATAAGCTAACGAATAGCTATTTAAAAGCTCCAGTTGTGGAGACTAAAGCCTGTTCACTTATTTTACTCATTGAGAAGACAAGAAGCTTGTTTTCGCTTTTTCTATTTTATCTCTGAAGTGTTTTGGTCTGTGCAGACAGTACGCAACCATGATGCCTTTATTTTTAAAACTTCCAGTACATCCCTACAACTCAACAGCATGCAGAAGTGGCAATTCTGTATACTGAGTTAATGTAGTTGAACAGGTTTTCCTGTAATCTTTTGATATGTCACTTTTCTGATATTGATTTTTCCAAT
Organism: Oceanodroma leucorhoa; assembly: GCA_030449065.1. Taxonomy (NCBI): domain Eukaryota; kingdom Metazoa; phylum Chordata; class Aves; order Procellariiformes; genus Oceanodroma; species Oceanodroma leucorhoa. The sequence continues at coordinate 54,220 of JASVER010000084.1, read as the reverse complement.
GTAATTAACAAAGGTGAAGGAGTTTTACCGCAGAATCAACATAATGTCCAGATTCTATGTGTGATCCAGAAAGATGGGATTATCTTCTCCATAGTGAGGTTTAGAAATGGCAAAGGAGAACAAGATTATGAAGTCAGACTTCAAACTAGAGTTCTGTAAGTGTTTTAGGAACAGAAACACTGCTTATAAGAATGTGTTTAAGTAAAAAATAGTCTCTCAACTAGAGAAAAGTCAGAAGTGATTTGGCTCAGTTTGCTTACACTTTTAGCCCCACAAGAGCCTGTTCAAACAGTCTGAGCACACCCATAAACCTTTCTGTGAATATCCACCTCACTCATGAAAGTTACCTATCACTTTTGTGTTTGAACGACAGAACATGCAATACCTGATGTTGCTCAGATCTCTCGTTTACTTGAAGAATGTAGAATTCCTTCTAGTAAAACCAAATCCTAAGTAAGTTTATGGTTACAGATCTGCATCCTGAAAGCAGGTTTGGAGCTCCTTTTGGACTTTAAACCCAGAGAAAAGGGCAACAAACATCAAATATATCTTTTGTCAAATTATGTTATTCTAGTTAATGCAGTCTACCCACTTAAAATACCTGTGTTTGGCCCACATGAGCCACTTAATAGAATTATTCAACTTGATAACTCAATCTGCTGAGCAGATTTATTACTAATTATCAACATGAAACACTTTTAAGTTCATTAGTAGCTGTGCATAATTAACCCACAGCATGCACACACAAAACCTAAGGTGCTCAACAGTACTTGCACACTTCCCATGGTGAAGTTGTTACTTTTGAGAGGCTCCTGAAAGTGTGAGTTGGAAGGAGCTGTCATTCATGTGGAGGTGGCTCAGTGCAATGTTGATCACACGCAGAGATCTGCAGTGGGCTACTAGTTCCTCTGGTCATCTCTACAGCAACTTGTTAATTTGAGACAAGGTACTCTGTCACTAAGACAGCCATCTGGAACCTAGCTGCCTTTTGGGATACACTGTCCTGGATTGCTAGCAGGATCTTAGCCTGCTGCATGCTTGGCAACTGCAGTGACTGTCACTCCTAATGAGTCCTGTGGTGCCACCTCTCCTTGCAGCTATCCAGCCCACAGCCCACTCTCAAGAGCCAGGCAAACATCAGTGGGTGTCTGCAGCTATGAGTTACATGTTTTGATCTCTCCCCTGGGCTCTGGACACCATTCCCTTCAGGCCCCCTGGGTTTCTTAGGAACCAATTTGTAGTTTTCAAGCTCTGACCTTTTTCCTGAGTCATCCTGGAAACTATCTCATGGGGCAGATTTTTTTTAACTGATAAAGAGGTTCTTGGGGGCTTTATCATTTCCAGATCTCAATCTTGGAATATTGGCATATTGGGCATATTAACCAGGCTGATGTATTTTGGTACTTGTTGAAATGTCTCTTATCTAGATTATTGTGTAGCTTCTCAAGTGTAAGTCCCTTTAGATCTAATCTCCATAGCAAGTAATCCATCCTAAACAAACACACAGAGGCACAGGCCATAGTCATAACAAAAGAATACAGTTTTGTTTTGGTTTGGTTTTTTTCCCACAGTTCTCCACAGCCTTCTTTATTGTCATTTTGTTTTATCAACATTGATCGGAGACCCTGGTGGCAAACCAGAACAAAGAGGATTGATCTCAAGTTCAAGTAAGAAAGAATTAGAAATGGGTAAAGCACATGTATTAACATGGGTTTTGACTAAATCCAATTCCCAAGTTTTTTTCAGGCTACTTAACTGATTTTGATATGCTACTGAAAATGGCTTTTGTTATGCAGTTTGGAGGGGGGAAATTCAGTTTCTTTTGTTTCTAATAATTTGAGAAGGTGGTGTACTCCAAATAGAAGTATGTTCCCTTCCACACTGCTACATACAAGTACTTACAGCTTTCTGTATTTTCATATGGATGCCTAGCCCTGATTATAAATAGAAAGCCGGACAAGGAATGGGACAGTTATTTGACAGTCAAACATTGAAGCTCCTACACCTGAACATCAGGGAGGACAAAATCAAAATATTATGAAAAGGCTATATTGACACCAGTAGAAAGATTCTTGGCACAGAAGTATTTTCTCACACGTACAAATTTTCTGATAATTTTTATAATTATTGTGTTGATGGTTGGACTCGATGATCTTAGAGGTCTTTTCCAACCTTAATGATTCTATGATTCTATGATTCTATGATTCTATGATATGTTTTGTTTTGTTTTGTTTTGTTTTGTTTTGTTTTGTTTTGTAGGTCATCCTGATGTGTGTTCAGTACTGAAGAAACCCGGGCAAAGAGAAAATAATGACTCACCTTTAGCTACGCAAACTGGAGCGTGTAGACTGCTACTTGTGAGTTTAGCTTATTCTCAAACTTCTCTTGCTCTAGAGAGACATCACTGACATTCACATATAAGAAATTCTACTTGTCATATCTATGAGTGAGGTGACAACTCTCAAACCTAATCAGTGCCTTTGGGCAAGGGTAGAGAGATGAGTTCTTGCATGGCTTTCTGTTCCCACAGTTGACATCCTTGATGAACTCTTACTCACTGTAACTTCAGACTCTTCCACTAAAATATTGTTTTAGTCATCTGTCCCTTTTATGCTATTGCATGCTTTTTCCACCAGATGGTAGGCAATAAAAGCAGGAAAGACAAGTTTATCTGATACTGTATACTTAAAAGAAATCAAACTAAATTAAATAAAGTGCAACTGTGAAACAATTCTCCATATGCCAGACTCCTGTTTATGCTTGCAACTGAAAGACAACACTGGAAGAGATCTGGTCAGTGTTTGCACGTATTTGATTAATAACACAAGTAAGGCCTACATAAGCACATGGTACATATGCTGCTACATATTGAAAAGATGCTATTGTGTCTCCTATTCTGTTGTTCTCTAGTTGTAAACAAAACTAATTATTATCAGGATATGCATTTTCTGTCAATTCCTTTAAGGAAAACCATTTATTCCACTTACCCTGCTGTAACCAGATAAATGAAATTGTCTCCCCAATGTGTAAATTTCTTCTCCTGCCTTGTTAGTGCTGTCTTGTACATGAAGTACTCATTTAGTTGCAAAAACCAATTATCATCCCTGTCTGGATATATTAAGAATTTTCCTGCAAGTCTTTTTCTCTCTGTCACATTTTAAGCAACACTGTACATGAATTATTCATATTGCCCATCTTGCAGGCAGGTTTTTTTATTATTAAATTCCATCATAATAATAGTTATTACCACAGTCATGGCAATTTTATGAGTATTCTTCAATGCCATTACCTGGAAAGATTTCAATCAAGACATATAAAAGATGCAAATCAATTTCCATAATAAAATTAAACTGTACCATCTACTCTTTCATCCTTGCAATAGAGTTGATTGACAACTTCTCCCTGATAGTTGCAGCTGATAACTTGCAGGTATGGTAATGGAGAACGGCAGATTCTCTTGCTCTAGTATTCTAAGAAATTCAGTATATTTCTTGCCTTGTCAGTATTTACTGCTTATGTCTTCATGCAAACACGGTGTTTAAGATGCAAACATTCAGTTTACAAATTTTCCTCCCGAACAAGACAATGATTTCTCTCTGACAATATGATGTTTGCCTTTTACTAACCAAAGCCAGTGCAGAATAAATGAAAACTTTTAAGGAATGTTCTTATTTTTTACTCTCTGAGTAGTGATGCTCTCCGCAAAGGGATCTTTTCCCAAAGAGGATGTTTTCCAGGTGATTCCCCTAACTTTACCCTGCACTTTTCTTTTAAATCTCTCTCTTCCTTGTTTTAGCACTGTTTTAGCACAGGTTTTAATGACCATCTGATGGTTCTTCTTTGCCTCTTTTCTATGCAAGCACTTGATAGTTTGTTCCTACTTCCTTGTGTGATTACCGCTTCTGTTTCTCTGTATGCTCCCCATTTATCATTTCTTGGTGCTTTAGATCAAAGGTGCTGTCTAAATAAAACATAAAATATAATGTCCACTGGTGCTGGAATTAACTTCCATATACTTTTGCCTTTACTCTGGAGGTAGATTAAATCTTGATGAAAGTTTCAAATCAGGACCTTTGACTTCAGATCCATTTACATCAATTGAAAGGCAGAGCAATGCATTCATCTTGAAGGATTTACTCTGGAATGATACCGGAGTAATTAAGACGAGAATATAAACAGCATTAATAGGGATAAATGGATCTTCTCTCTTCAATTAAGCTTCAAGTAAGGCCAAACAATACGAACCATCAATCAATCCTAATACCTTGGGAAATAAAGTGATCACCATTTAGAATCAAGAAGAAATTTATTCTCATGATACAAAATTGGACAATTCTATGCATTATGTAAAGGTTAATGTTCCCATTGAAGTTTCTGTGTGGCATCTGTTCAAAGTAGACTCCTGGAGTAGTGACACTCTTGCTCTGTTCTAGTATAAAATCCTTATGCTCCTAAGAACTTCCTTTTTCATGTTCAAAAACACTTAAAAAGATAGATTACATCACACTTCAAGAAACTAAACCATGCAAGACTGAACTGATGTCTGTTATGTAATTCAATTTATTACAGCAAGGCTTCAGAATTAATGAGTGAATTACAATTTTTCCCATAAGCAATTTTTTATTCCTGCTAAGGTCATGTTAGGACTATTACTGTTATTTTCGAAGATGCATGATGAAAAATGAAATAAGCTGTACATTTTTCTATATAAATTTTCTATTTTCTAATGTATTTAGAGGCAGTCTAGATTGCCATTTAAATTATTCACCAACCTTTAATGCTACCTATATATTATGGCATGTGTCAAAATCACTTTCTGCTGAGAATTAATTGCTTTCTCCACCTGCAACAGATCCTGAAAAGTTAGTTCATGTTTTTCCAACTAGTGGATAGCTACGTATTAGCCATCTGTAATAGAGCCTTAATTTCTACATTCATAACCTTCCTTCCCCAAGACCATTTTATTAGCTAGGGTCATAGGTTTTTCCATCATGTTTTCAAAATTATATAAACTCTGAATATAATGTTTGGGATTGATGGCAGTACAATAGCCCATGTGTAAAATATGCGGTTCATGTGTACAACACGACATTCAGAACAAATGCTGTCATCATCATTTTGGGATAAACTGTACCTTTTACACCACAGATCACTAGAAATTCTGAGAGGCGTTGGATGGCATTTTCCAAAGGGCTGAAAGTCCATTTGGATCTTGGTTCTCACTGCCTTTGAAAGCAAAAAGTCCCTGGCAAATGAGCTCTGGCTGACCTTGCTGTGTCAGTTTAAGATATCTGCTGGAAGCAAGCATCTCTGGAGCAGAGCTGGCAGAAGATAAATGCATGTGCTAGACATTTCAGTCTACAGGCTAGTGCATTAGTTTAGCAGTAAGTGGGAAATGGGGAAAAGTGCCAAAATGTATGCCGAACTGGTTGAAATACTGGGGCACGTTGCACTCCATGAAGTCTGCCAGAGGAATGGTAACCACAGGCAGACACTTAATATTACAAATTTAGGCTACTAGTGTCTTAAACTGCTGCAGTGGTTTACCCGGCCACTGAGCCAGAACCTTAGGGTTTAGACTGTGGAAAGCCCCATACACAACTAACAAGGAAAAACCTTCCTGTGTAGGTATGAAGGATCCATCATCAATCTGCCACTATGATTTAATGCTATGCCTGCATTAGCAAACTTAACACGTCTGAGACCGGTTCTCTGGCTGTGACAGCAAGTGGCGCATCATGACCTGTGTCCACTCTGGTGGATGGGAAGGGTTTCAGGTCTGAGGTACCCCTCAGACCACACTTAGGCTCTGTCTGAGAGAGTTGTACGTGGCACAGACTGAATTTATGCCAAGGAGAGGAAAATAATTAACATGTACAGATGATAATGGGTCAGTGTGACCTTGATTAATTTACCACTGAAAGTGAAGCAACAGATCATACAACTTTAAGAAGAAGTAGTAGCAGAAGGATTTAATGAGCAACTTGGTCATCCACTGTACAAAACCCAAAGACATTTATGGTATTTTTCACATGTCTACTATAAGTAAAGGATAGTACCTTTTTTCACCCTGCAAAAAATGAGCTCCACCAGTGCTTGGTCTCCTCTCTGCTTATGAATGCAGAAACAATACTGCAGAGTCCATGAGAATCCACTAGGTGACCGTTCAAATTCCTTTTCCCTGTTACCCCAGTCAAGCAGGACAACACCAATTTTGCCCCTATTAATTACAGTGATGTCCTTGTGATGCCTTCTTTTTTATTGTGGGGTGGGATGGTAAAGAGACTGCTGTCCCTCATCACCGTATTACACAGGCATACAAGTGTTCAGACTTCTGCACTTGGAGAGACAAGGGAAAGATTTGCCATGAAGAGAAAGTACTTCAGTCTCTGCCAGTTTGTTTTTGGGTTGTTTTTTTTTCTTATCACAGAATCACAGGAACTTTGAGGTTGGTAGGCACTTCTCAAAATCACCTAGTTCACCCCCCCTGCTCAAGCAGGGACACCTAAAGCACGTTGGCCAGGACTGAGTCCAGACAGATTTTGAGTAGCTCCTCAGATAGAGACTGCAAAACCTCTCTGAGCAACCCCTTCCAGTATCTGATCACCCTCACAGTAACAAAGTTTTTTCTCATGTTCAGATGAAGTTTCATGTGTTTTAATATGTGCCTCCACTACTGTCTGGGCACCACTGAGAAGACCCTGGCTCCCTCGTTTGCATTCGCTCCCCAAAAAAGCGACATTCTTCTGAATCTCACTTTTCACTCCATGTTTATTATTTATTACTACTAACATATTGATTTTAGTGCCAATAGGTGCCAATGAAAGTCAATGTGGTATTTGAATAAGATGTATAGTATTGTACAGTGCAACACAGAGACATGAGGCATGGAAAATAAATTGCAAGCAAGAAAACTTTCTCCTGGATCTCTACTGCAAGGCTAATGGCATTTGTGTTGTGATATTGTCATACCACATGGGCAGGAGCTCTGAAGAATACTCCTTGGGAGTTTCATGTGGATTTAGACACCAGTATATGAAAGAACACAATAAATTTTTTAATAGGCTATTCAGGTTATATAGAGAGAACTCCACAGATGCTGTGTTTTTCAGGGGTTACTTTGTTTTGGTTTTGCAGGTAGTACAGGTTGAATCCCTGTACTACCACTACTGAGTGGGCTGGAGCAGAAGAAATGAGCTGAGTGACTATTAGATGAGTACTGTTCATGAGGTCCCTATCCACTTTTCTGTTCTTCAGACTTGCCTGAAATATTGAGGCAGGCATACAAAAGGGGCAGATATGTAAAACTCCACTATGCATCCACAGAAGACTGGACAGTCCCTGAATGTTCCCTTCATTTATCGGCATCACATAATAATTGCCAGGTAATTTAGAGCCATTATCTGACAAAGGTGTAATTGTACTTTCCAAGGTAAAGAAGTTTCCCTTCCTCCTCTTTAATACTGCTAGATCTTCAGAATCAGACTGCTGAGGTCAGTAAAGCTGGAAGCTAAACAGTAAATAAGGAATCAGAAAGGAAAATTGCTAATGAATGTTGTGGAGGAAAGCTTGCAGTAACACTTAACCACCTCCTTCAACTAACAGTAGTAGTTTGACAGTTCAAGATTGCAATCTACCTATTAGCACCTTTTTTTTTTTTAAGTTTAAATTTTGAACCTACTCTCTTATGTTGCCTGAATGAAATATATAACAAGAAGATTCAACAGGCACCTCTTCACTCTGTCCACTACATTTGATAAGCTCTGAGGTCTTTTTTAAACTGTAAAAGTACAGTACACCCACCTTTCATTGCCTCATCTGGAATGTGCAAACTGTCCCAGTTGTGTCATATTCCACCTAAAAGAAAGTTATCAATGGTAACTGTTCACAGCTCAGCCAAATTCTTCTCTGTCCTTCTCCGCATTATTGCAGCTCCGTTGGAAATTTGTCAAGTCCACATTTGTTACTGAGAGCTTTACAAAATGATCAGTCAGAAATCATTGGTAATTTACTTTTCTTCTTAAACGAATTTGTTCATTTCCTGCCACGAAAATTAAATTTAAATAAAATCAATGATTTTCCCAGCACTCATTCTTAACTGCATTGTCAGAGAAGGGAAAACTCTAGCTGAAGTCTGCATGGGGGATGGTGTTCCTATAAGAGATAGTGACCTTGGCATCTGTGTTGTCACCATACATCCTTACATAATTTCAATGGGTACAGTGCATTACCCTGTTACATTTTGGTTCTCATGAGGACTTGTCGTGTTCACTTTCATCACACTGTGTGTCAGACACCCGTCCATATCTATCTATCTGTCTATCTATCTATCTATCTATCTGACTATCTTTGTACCTATCTGAAGCCTGATAGATGCCTAGCAAAGAAGCTAGGATTTGCTACAATCTAAAACTTCAACACAGGAAAGATAATTTAGTTCCTTTGAATTTTATTTCTTTGGGAAAATAAAAAATAGAAAGAAGTTAACCATATTTGTGACATTGGATCCTAATGAAATAGTTCAACTACCATCCTAAATTGTGCTGGTTTTGTTAAAACATAATCAGAGAAAGAATGTTCTTCTAAATGGAATTGCCTAGAGTTCAAAACTGGATTTTAAATTGTATTATTCTAATGTAACATTTTATTCACTGTTTGGTAAAAGATAACTTGAGATCACACATGTTTTCTGAGGCTCTGCCTTATCCTTTAAAGCCAGGGCATCTTTTCCATAGCCCAGTTTCTAACTACTGCCCGATAAATTCTTCTTATATGCCAGCAAGTGAAAAAACGTAAGGAGGAGACTAAATAGTTTGCTCAGGAGCTCATGACTGAATTGTGGTTTAGCTATATGGGCTTTTTCTCCCATATGCCATTGAATATATTCATATTAAGCTTCATGTTTGCAGCTGAACTCCCTTTGCCTGACCTACTGTAATTGAGATTCTAAGCAGATAGAGACCTCCTGTGCTTGCACGTCTGAACCATTCTTTCTGATCCTGGTTCCCCCTATTTCCAAATCATTATTTCACTATTTCTATTAAAACTTGACATGACTAACAATATCATTTTCAGAACTAGACTCATTTCTCATGAATGACAGATATCTCTCTATTTCTACTGCGAATATTGTAAAAGAGGGAAAAATTAGAGATCCTGAAGTAGTTGCAGGGTATCAAAAATTGCACTTTGCTTTATAATAGTAATGCTTTGTAGTTATCCATCAGCCTTCAAACACTAATCAATTTTAAGTTATTACAAGGTTTATAATGGAAGATATCATTTGTACTTCTCTTATCTTCACTCGAATTCATTCAAGTAGACTTTTTTTTTTTTTAATTTAAACTCTCTAACAGCTATTCTTTTGCTCTGACTTAATAACCAGAAAGGTCTGCCCTCATCTTAAAATAGATAGACAATGGTTATGTCTTCCTGCTCTTACCATCCATTTCACTGTTCCATTTTTTAAGTGGAATAGACCACACCTTTTGATAGATATCAAAGAAAAGCCTCAGAGAAATATTTTTTGAAGATTAAAGGGATAGGATTATAAATGAGTAAATGTAGTTTGATTTAATAAACCCGGTCTGATGGCAAGATATAGGAGTCCCAAGCAGTGCAATATCCTAAGAGAACCGTTACAACCAGCTGAGACAAAGCAAAAGAAGGTGCTGAATTTAAGCTTTTGAATGTAAATATTCAGCTTTGAGGCTAGAACTCAAACCAGTCCCACATTAGATCTAATATGGATCTTACATTACTTTTTGGAAGTGAGAGGTGTTCATCTAGGGAGAAAGGCTGGCATTAGACTCTGGCTGTCTGCGTGCTATTCGGTGTGGAGATAGAAGCCAGAAGGAAATGGAAAGAGTAAAAATCTAGGTAGAACAGCAAAACAGGGTGTCTCAGTCTGCATATTGAGCTATGACATGCACACCAGTTACGCATTTTTAGCAATGCTGTGAATTAGGGTTCTAATGTCATTTAAAGAAGTAATTTCATTAATTACTGTAACAAGCTGGATTGTGTATGTTTGGAAGAATGAATCTTGGTCTTATCAGCACAAACTTTGCTAATGTCAAACGATCAGTTATGGTTAGAGCCACCCAGGGACTTCCAAATCTCAGTACTACATTGCGTTACCTCAGTCACTACTGCTTAAACACAGATCTTCAAAACATACACTTATATCTGCTCCTAAACTTAAAGCTGCCTGTGTGTCTGCTGCTAAAGCCAGCTTCTAAGACTAAGCTAGCTGGCACCTGAACCCTGACAGGTATCTCACCCTTGCTGTTTCCACTTGGATGTTGTCTGTGAGGTTTGATCTAGTAGGAGCTATCAGGGTATAACAGCCAGATATCACGTTGCAGCAAATACAGCCAAGGTGAGATGTTTCAGGGCTGGGTGGTTTATGAACATGTTTTATATAGGAGCCTAATGGATGGATCACTTACATGAGGAGTGGCATTTATTTCTAAATCCCTTGCTGCTTGATTGAAACTTTTTTCTTAACTTCCAAGTGCTTCAGCCTGTTGTTTCTGGTGATGTTATGATCCTTTTCTGTCTGATAAGCATTTAGCTACGTAGGGTGAAGTGCAAGGGCTCTGGCAGAGGGAAATGGCAATGGATGATGTTGGAATTCTGCACGGCAGCTTTGCTGGGACTTTTTTCTCCTTTATAAAAGATGTGGGGGTGAAGATTTTCAGATCTCACTCCAAAACAAGCATGTTTGAAAACATTTCTCCCACCTCTGGCAGAAAAATTCTCTTCCATCATTATTAGATGAATTATTGCAATAATTGTTTCCCTTCTGCCAGAAAAAAAAAGGAAATCTTAAAGATTCTCGTTTATTAATCTAATCCTAAATAAGTAGGAAAATGAATTCTTTACTTATTTGTCTTCACTTACAGGTTCTGTAAGTGAAGACACAAAGCACTATCAGGCCCACTTTAAGGTAAATCCCCACCTGAACCAGTGAACCTGAGGCAAAGACTTCTGAGAAAATCCAAGTGACAGTACTTTTTGCACGTATTTATTTTTTCATTTTGTCAACCTTTCTTGAAGAAGGAAAGCAATTACTTTTTACTTCTTTGTTCATTTACTAAGAAAACTGGGTCCTTTTGTGTGTGTGTGCGTGTATGCGTGAGCAGAACACTTGGTTTCTAGAATAAGTTCAGTTAACAATAAAATGGGTCTTTTTTGTTCAGTTAACAATAAAATGGGTCTATTTTTCAAATACTGAAAGATTTGAAGCTTGTTGGGCTTTGAAATGTTTTACTGCTGCATTGGCTTGGTCTTGGACTTGATCTCCTCACAGGCAAGCATATGATGATCTTCGGGTACGTGTGGGAGATCTATGTTAAAAATAATTAAATACCATTCTAATTAGAATAATTAAAATTATGAAAAATAAACTTAAATAATGTTATCAATGTTAGTGCAAAAATACATGAATTTTCCCTGGTTGTTTGAACACTCTTGTACAGTAGAACATTCTTCAAATAAGAAAATAAGTTGTTTTGTTTTGGGGTTTTTTTATTAATTTGAGGCAGAGTTAAAAACTCTAAAACAGATTAAAGAGCTAGAGGGAAAAAAAGAAGAAATTTTGAAACAATAAGCTGGCAGCAGTCGTTAAAAAAGAATGACCTTTCCTAAATGCTCTCTGCATTTATGTTTAATTGTCTTGTAGAATAGATGGAACAGGTTTTACAGGGGAAGATCTGATAACAGAAGACTAACCTAGGCAATATGTGAGACATTTCAGAATACTCCTTAAGCATTACATTTCCCCATTTGATGACATGCTTATCGGTTCCATTGGCACTAGAAGGAAGGCTTGTTTTGGTGTATTTTTTCCCCTGAGTGGTGGTATCCTCCATGGGAATTCACAGTTTATGCTTCAGGGAAGAAATGTGGTGCTGCTTTTCTATCAGCCCCCTCACAGCATGAAGCTGTGTGGTGTTATAGTGGCTTCAGTCCTGCTAGCCCAGTCAAATGCTGCACAACCTTAAAGCTCAACATTGTAGAAAACGCTGCAGCTACTCTGAGGTATCGGTTCCTCTTCCTCTCACCCTAAAAAGATGTGAGAGGTTCTGCTGCTCTCACTAGAGACCAAAAGAATGACGAAATACACACAACTCTCAAATGGTTCCAGGACACATCATTTGCTATATTAATAAAAGAAGAAAGGGTGACTAAGAGGATGACTAATGGTGACTAAGAGGCACTGTGCTATGAATTTCCATGTACTTTCTTGGAGGAAGGGATTGTGCACATCTCAGGTTGTATTTTCATAGTTATGTCTCTCCTAAACTTAGATTAAAACCTTTTCATCCCAAAAAATGGTAGTAACCCTTAGCAGCTTTCCAGTTTTCTGAGACTCTTTAAGTCTTGATTTAGGCAAGTCCCCCAAGAAATGCTTGGAATTTGTGTTTTGAGATTGTTTTTTTTAAATATTAATTGGGTTTTTACTAGAAAAGCCAGGTGTGCTACAAATCTTGTAAGAAAGGGTATTCTCATCAGAACCCTAGCTCACTTCTTTAAAATTGAGGTTTGTACAGTGTAAATATAAAATCCCATGTGTGTTCTTTGAAATAGAATAAACCTCTGATACTCACAGTTTGTTCTTTTGCAGGGAGGCTTCCAATGAATATGTTACATGGTAACACGGGAATGCTCAGTCACTTCGGACTCTGTTTAGGGGAAAATTTCTGGTTACCCAGCATGACTGGTGGACGTTAAGATGTTCTATTGAACACTGCTTAGTGTCAAATCTGGAGTACTAATATCAATAATTTTCACTTCAATTATTTTCAGGCTTTAGATTTGGTGAATCTTGAGAAAGGCTCATAAAAATATAGTGTCTGTTATGCTGAGACATCATGAGAAACTCTGGAATGAAAATTTTCTAACTTCAGTTATCCCATTGAACACACTTCACAGTTCAGCTCATTATCATTTGAATTGTAAAATGTGTGTGCTGTAGCAATGAACCAATCGTTAGATATTGCACAATGTATTTAAGAGGTAAGCAATTCTGAAGAATTTACTGCACTTCCATCCAAAACTAGTTTGGTAATTCACGATTTTTTTTTGTCTTCACGGGGCTGCAAATTAAGCTGCAGGTTTCTCAAGCTTACTTGGAAGACAGTGTTGTAAAAGCTTTCTTGTGGCATTTTTGGACTTGTCTTTCTAGAAGGGAACACCGGAAAGTTCACAATTCTAAGTGGAAGAAAAAAGATGGAAAATATATAAACGTTCTTGGGGCTTGGGTTAGAAAGAGTTTGTATAGTTTTTGTTTTTCTGTTTAGTTGTGATTCACTACCGCATCTTTTTTGGAGTCTGGTTTAAAATTTAGTAAGGTTTGCATTTTGTATTTCTTTTGGATGTTACCCAGTTATTTAGAATTGGCTCAGGACTACTGAGATAAACAACTGCTTAGTGAAGTCGTAATAACAATTGGCGAAAATGGAGTAAAATGAAGCAGGACTGTAACACACTCCCAAAGCAGCGCAGCTGCGCCCGGGCTCCCGGGCGGTACGATGGCCCAAGCTTGCCCCCTGCAGGAAGCTCTAACCCGTCCGGCCGCTGCTGCCCGCTCCTCGGCGCCACCAGAGCATCCTCATTTTCAAAAGTAATAAAATTACCCTATCCATTATCAAATTGACTATTACACTTTATAATTTAGGTAATAATGAAACAAAAACGTTTTCTGCCCAGCTACAGAAACATTTATCTAGAAAACGATCATTCTTTGTCTAACCCTGTTTTTTTTATCACTATATTGATCTGAAACTTCCATAGATTTTACTGTTCTTTTTTTCTAGTCAATTTAATTTGTGCTGAATTAGTTTTATATCTGCAGTAAAATATTAGTAAAATGTTCTGTAAATTTTCATGAAGTGAGGATTTTCTTCACATGTTTTATTAGGTAATTTTAAGGAAATATGTTCTGCACCATCTGTGTCTTTAACTGCTCCCTGGTCATTTCACTGGAGTCATAAGTGTCATCTTATGCTTCTTGTCAAGTGTGATCTGGAGAACTGTGGATTTGTTAAAAGGGTTTTTAAAATTTTTTCTCCCTTTCTGAATCTTCCTGCCCTTCACCCTCACTTTAGCATATCATTTTAAGCTGTGAAGGACAGATAGCGATGAAGTAATGGCAGAGTGTTTGTGTATTTTCCTAATACAGAGGAAGGCAACTAATTCTGCATTAGCACATGGACTATTCCAGCTGTATGCAAATACACGTCTACCAAAACCAGTCATGCAATGTCACATTTGAACATGTTCTTAGATTCTGTTTCCTAAATGCTTTCATAATTGCAGAAGGAAGGTGTAAGTCATTCCCATTTCCAACATGTTTTTTCTGAAATTAATTACTACATTTGCTATCTACACCTATAAAAAGTACACTACAGAAATGCAAGTAACTGTAACAAATTAAGCCATTGGGTGCTCTGAAGCAGTGATGAGTTATTAGGCTTAACTGCATGAATAGACTTCTGGTGATTTGCTGGTGAAGCCCTCCAAAGCAATGGAGTTGCAAGAATGCACGTATTCACATGTGATAGCAAATGTGGGAGACATACCTCAAGTAATTTCTACGTGCCTTCTCCTACCTAGTCTTCCCATCTTCTCTACGTTTAGGGCTGTTCTAGAGTTATCCAATTGTTTGGGGGTTTTGTTTTTGTTGTTGGTTGGTTGGTTTGTTTTGGTTTTTAAATGGGAAATTAGGTGGGAGCCCAGTAATGAATTTTCAATAATATTCCAGTCCCCTTGTGCATATGGAATGGTAAATTTTGAGCTGATATCTTCTCTCAGAAATAGTCCTTTTAAATATTGCAATCAACGTTCATTGTACAAAATGATCGTATAGTATCTAAGTATGTGGGTTTACCTAATGTTTCACCTTGTACTCTCAACTACTCTCTCCTGAGCTATGGCACCTTAAACAGAAGTGCTTCTGTTCAGTACTGGGATACTAAAACACAAGGGAACCTCAGGGAAAAATACGTGATGATAAGATAGATGGCAATGCTCCTGCTAAATTAGTGCTGACCTACAGCGCCTCAGAACACTGTAAGGAAGACTGTGATACTGACATAGCAAAACAGAAATACCAAAGTTCCCTTCTGCTCGTTTTCCTGTGGTTTACATGCTGCTTCACTGATTTCTCTTATAAATGTAGAAATCTGTTTAACTGCTATGGTCTTGACAGCTTTCAGATGCAGTAATCTGTCTTCTGTCTATCCAAACCTTCTCTCTTCATTTAGACAATTATTCTGCTTTATTTAAAGCCTCAGCTGTCGCTGTTGCTTGGTAAAGCGCGGTAAACTTTTTAACACAATCATTTGCACCTTGAGGAATTAAATGACCCCTCTGGATCACTTTGTTTCAGTCGCATTGTTTAGCCTGAGCCAAGCAAATATCTCAATGTGAATTTCTTGGAAGATGTCACCTGACTCCTCTTCAGCAGCATTGTCCACCCAATGTTGCATGCTCCTGAGGAGGCTGAAGCACTGATGTCTTTTTAATCCAGTCATTGCTGTTCTATCTCTGAGGATAATATAAATTATCTCTTTAAAAAGTGTATTTAGTTGTCCTACATTTCACCCACATACTCTTTTACAGGACGTATGTTCAGCCATTTAAAAAGTAGAGTTCTACCAAATTACTCTCCTATTCCTGCAACTTTTCTTACAATATTAAGAATACGAGTAGAAATGTTCTGCCACAGTCATTAGCATCCATTAATAAACCTCCCTTTTTCTTTTCAGATTGACTCAGTCCAGTCACCACTGTAAAAATTAAGTGTTTTTTCTACAAAGATTTTCTTAGGTGCCGTTGTGCTGCTGTTGTCTTTTTGGTCAATGTCACAAACATTCTGCTAGTGCTTGTGAAACCTAACACACACACATACACATGTACGTGAACACACACACACACATAAGAGTGACTTGGCTTGTGTTGATTTGCTGGCCTTTAATTCTGACTATTGCATCAGGCCTGTTTTTTAGCAGTATTACAGATTCCCTACCATATTTACTATCAGAACACTTTCACCCTTCATAAACTTGAGTCTGAATTCAGTGACTTCCTTTTCTCAGGAAATTCTTATTAATTTGTCAAGGCAAACACATGGTGTACCAGTAATATTCCTTTGAGTCACTTCTCCCAGAAGTCACTTCTCCCCTCAGCAGGGACTCACTTAACCAGCAAGATTTGTTCTTCTGTAAGGCACGAATCTTCCTGTTTTCATCTTTTTTTTTTCCCTACTTTCTGCTTAACAGTATAAATCTTACATATTAAATTTTTATGTTGGATGTTGAAAGTCTTTGATAGCTGCCTAGTCAGCATCCTTTGACAAAATTAAGCAAGAAATCATAATTCCTCAAGGACTCTGAACAAGCTGCTGTCAGTACTAGCATTACCTCATGGTGATCTGTCTTTCAGCCGAGTCCCCTAGTTGGGAATATGGGGTGAAATGCTTCAAACTTCTCTCTCTAATTTCATCTGTTCCAGAGAGCTCCTAGAGAATCTATTCACAGCTCTGTTCTTCCCCGCAGAGGGTTGCCACTGATCCATTTTATGCCAGATATCACATGGGTTTCAAATGTTGTTAAAGGCTTACAAAATCTGTAAAAGAACTGCTTCACAATGTGTGGAGTTACACTGTGCAGGTGGAGAAGACGCTTCAGAAGCTTAGCCATTAAACAGAGTCACTAGTACAAGGAATGAGACTTGTTCAATGCTGGCTAATGACTGAGCTCTAAGATGCTCAACAGCATGATCTGCCTATCTTTTAATGGAAAATTTTCAGGATTTTTACTGTTTGCCAGAAGGTTCCTTTACTGAACCCTTATAGATAATATAATACAGCTGCAATCACTTGTCACTTTCCCTTTTGTGTGATCTGCATAATATAGCATATTTGTTGTGCAGGAAAGAAATATCTTTCATTGTTTATGTCTTAATGGCTCCACATCACACAGCTGAACATTTTCTCACTCCACATAATAGGAAAGTCTACCTAGAAAATAGTAGAACTTAGCATCATTATGGCCATAATAACTACAGCACATGTAAAATGGACTAATATTTACATTAGAATCTGTTTCCCAAACTCTGCTCATGAGAGTCCATACAAGTTTAGGACACTCCAGCTTTAGTTCTCATGCCTGGAAAAATACAGTTTTATTAACATATATTTTCTTTATGTGAAAAATGTGTGGCCTCATTTGCAATGTACTACCACAGCCTCTTTACTGATACTGAAGTATTGATCGTTACCTATTTTAAATTAAAGAATAATAATTTCCTCTCTCCTATTTATACCTTATTTCGTATTTATATGTATCATAGTATAATACGCCTTTTTTACCCTCCAAGAAACCTATTGTGTTAACATCCAAGAATACAGGATAGTAACTCTTATTAATGTAACCATAGGGTAACACTGAGCATACAACTTTCCTATCATGTTAGGTAAAAGTGTGTATTCAAGAGTACATTACAGTTATTAACCACAAGATGGCTCAATAGGAGAGGAAAATGAAGCTTTTTTATGTCAGAAAAAACACCATTTCTGCATTTTAAAACTGAATTGGAGTCTTAGCTCCGCACAGCCTAGGATTAAACAGATCCAGTTCAATCTATTACTAAAACACAGAAACACTGTACTGCTAACCCAGTTTAGATAAAAGGCAATAATGAGTTTTAATTTCCTTCACTATAAAGTTAAAAAGCTTGGGTTTTTTTCAGATCTGTGGGAAGACAGAATAAAAATGATGGAAGGAATCAAACTTTTGAGGGAACACTTCACTGAAAAACTGCTGCATGTTTCACAGACTGAATAAGTCCTCAGTCATCATTAATGAAATATTTTTAGTTACTCTAATTATGTGAATCAGGCTTATACTTTATTGATGGGACATAAATTGCTAATTATAATACATACAGTGCAGATAATTTAGTTACCAACATTAAGACGTAGACTGCTTATCTCCCTCTCTCTCTCTTTTGTTGACTACTACATTGCCAGTAATCCATGTTTTTACTGCACATGCAGTTGCATGTGGAATCACCAACTATTAATATCAACATACAATACAAGAATCCTTTCTTCTTTTATAGAATAGATGCTCAGAAACCCTTATTTTGTCAGAAAAGGGACTTTACTTCTTCAAGCTCTTTCCATATTGCTGGGAAGGTTTCTGCATATTTCTTAATGGCTGGAGCAAAACCGTCACAAAGAAAATAGACCCACCTTGTTTGAAGCATCACATTCCTCTGAAACTGAGAGATTCACAAGTATCAGTTCCTGCGTTTTTGCTCTATAGTAAGATCCCCATTCAAATCTTTATAGCTATTACTGCATTTAAACTTAATTCATGTGTCAGGAATTTCCCTAATTCTAAGTATAGGTTGTATTTCATGTTTCAGCTAAACTACTTCAATAAGTACATCAGTCAAGCAAATAAAGAAAAAGAACAAAATCCACTGTTTAAATAGCAACCACTGGGAGTCCCTACCACTGCATCTGTCATGCCCCAGTCTATTGCAGATTCTGAGCAGGAGACTATGTCAGATTAGTGGGAAAGCATTTTCCTTGGGACGTGGGATGGTCAACATCCCCTGTTGGGTACAGAAGAAAACAGCAGAGACCCTCTGCCACCAGCTGATGCTACTCCTTTACTTGGCTTGGAGCCCATTCCTGTGTTTAAGACAGTGGCTATCCAAGTGAACCCTTGCAAATCTGAACTCCTACCAATCAGTGACTATCCAGTTGCAGTGGCAAATCCCTTGTGAGCAAAAACAGTGCTTAAGTTCCCTGACATCATCCTCTAAAGCCTCTTTCTGTAAATAGTATATGTAGGCAACTCAGCTGAAGTCTTACAGACCTGTAGTCTCTGTGGGTACCCAAGCAGGTATACATTCTCTTCTGGTCCCTAGGCCAGGGCAGCTCTGACTACACAAACCACAAAGTCCACCACTCCATTGTTTTGCAAGCCTTGTTGGATCACCAGAATATAGTTATCCTCGTGGGCTTGGCCAAAGTGACTTCTGATGACCCTGGCTTCTGTAATTTCTGTGTCAGAATCATTGGGAGCACCGATATTTTCTTTTAAGAAAAAAATAGGCCAATTCTATGTGAAGATGTCTGTGGATATTCTGAGAGGTGCATATCCCTGCATGCGTACTCTCGCATTGGTGGGTCATAAGGCTATCAATTAACAAATGTCCACACTTATTTTAACCACGGCCTTTCCCCATGAAAGGTGGAGATGGAAATCACATTGCCAGGCAGCAGCCCCCACAGAATAGATTTAACTTTAATGCATTGTTCCTGTGCAAACACTGCAAGGACTCTGGAGAGCCTCTCTATCCACACTGAACCGTTTCTAGGAGTTCCTGCACCAGCTGTATGTTCAGCCCTCCACACCCTCTGTGAGCACTTTGGATCACCTGAAAGGATGCTCTTCTATCAAGAATAATTTCTGCTGTTAT
The DNA here is from genome assembly GCA_030449065.1 of Oceanodroma leucorhoa. Taxonomy (NCBI): domain Eukaryota; kingdom Metazoa; phylum Chordata; class Aves; order Procellariiformes; genus Oceanodroma; species Oceanodroma leucorhoa. The sequence continues at coordinate 34,714 of JASVER010000084.1, read as the reverse complement.
TGAACACTATGAATATATATCTAGAAGTGAATGGAGTATGTCAGAAGGAATATGCTTAAATGTCAATGCCTTTTCTAGTAGTAAATTAGTAACTGCAACAAAAAACTGAAAAAGCATAGCTTCCCAAGAATCAAAGAAAAAAGAGTGAGACCGAAGGGTTGACGTCACACTCTCCCCCTCTCTTTAAGGTTTGCCTGTTTTCCCCTCCCCTCACTCTTACTCCAAAGTCCTTTCAAGGCAGGTGTGGTTGCTCTCATCATGTCTCCTCAGACTTTCAAAGCTCTTTTTGACCTTTCCTGTATGCCGGGTAGTGGCTTTGGCTGCTACCCGCACACCCCTTGGGAAACAGCCCTTCTCCTGTAGTGCGCATACAGTTCTCACGCCTTGGTAAGGGTAGTTAGCCTGGGAGAAGGCAGATGATGGGATGCTACATTCAGGTCACGAGAAAGGGGAGGAGGATGTGAGTGGAATATGTTTTCTTGTTGCTCATTGAAGAGCTGCCAGGGAGGAGGGCAAAGGGAAGGAAGCTTTACAGGGACTACATGAGCAGCAGCTACAGCTCAAGAGGGCAAAAAATTGATAAAGCGTAGGGAGGCAGCAAGGGGAGACAGAGCTGGCTGATTAGACTCTGGAGTTATGGAAATCAACCCCTTCATCATCTGGCTGGATTTCTTCTTCGTCCTAAATCTGGCTCACCAGCTGCTGCCTGGGAGCACAATTTTGCAGCACTAGAGAGGCAGAAGGCCTCCAGCAAGCACTTTAGCAGCTCCCACCACCTCCCCAGAGCATCCTGCACCTCTGTCAGTCTGTTTTGCAGAGACCCAAACTCCTGTAAGCCCTGCAAGTTGCCCAGTGTCCTACTGCAGTCTCCACAGACCGCTCCACTCTTTTTTTTTTTTTTTTTTACAGGGCCATCTGTGTGCAAACAGACACTGGTCAGCACAGTTGTCTAACCAAGCCCTGTACCTGATCATCACAGTCTGTTCTATTTTTCTTACTAAACTCTAACTACTTTTCTGTGTGATTGTTGTCATCACTCTATGTGTGAATGTATGTCCATTCGCGATGCTTCAAGCCAGACTAGAGAGTAGGACAAGATTTCTGGACCAGATAATGGAGACACTCATTTTTGTGTGAGACACTAACAAACTTCAAGTTGAACTAGCTGAAGAGTCACTCAAGAGGTTTAGTGGCTGGACACTGAAGGGACCATAAATTTGAGACAGCTACCAGAGAGACCCATAAGTAAGATCTGCTAGCTAAGCCCTGAGTCTGATCAGCCCGCACAACAAAGCAGGATTAGGCCATTTGTATTGTTCATTATTACGAGTGTTGTTTGTGTATATACGATGCCTGTACAAGAACTGTACTCCTGTCTGTGTTTACCTCTAAATGGTTGATCATGCCTGTGCATAGGAGACTGTATAGCAAAGAGGACACTGAGTTGGGAGCACTGGTACAGGGCATTGCTGGCGCAGGCCATTGCAGGGAATGGGTGTAAGACATAGCTTTGCAGGTGTCTTCTGCAGAAACAGGGCTGTGTAATTCTCTGGTTGGCACCCCAGTGCAGAAGCATGAATGAGCTTCTCTCTCTCAGTTATGCTTCCAGCCAAAGACCTCTCAAGTGCTCTTCAAGGAACAAGTGCGTACCTTCAAAACATGATTTCAGTGACACTGCCATAATTGTACTGAGTTCTGTGTTGTGTACCTTGAAACAGTCATCTTTCACACACAGAGGCAGCACTGAGGTTAACAACCCCTGATACTGCCAAAGGTTCCTTCTCCGTGAATTTTCTGAGCAGTGAAATGAATAGTGTCAACATGGCAGAAACATATGGAAAAAGTAGAAAAATAATCATTTTAAATGTTATAAAAAGTTCATCTGAACACTATGAGGTTCAGTGAGGTCAGGGGAGAGACAGCAAAATGGAGTAGTTCAGATGGCAGCAGAAAAAGGGTCCTGAAAAAGGGTGAGAGCAGATGAAGGAGAAAGAAGTGACAGTCAGAAGAATGAGCTGAAGTTTGGTAGCAGAGGGCAAGCAGGAAGACTTCCACAGCATTTGTCCCTATATATTACTTTAGAAACCTTCCAGGTTGTTGTGAGACTTCTAGATGGATCAGGAGCCTTATGCTGCACACCTCAGAGGGTCTTGGGGAAGTATGACCCGCACAGGTTCAGAGACCAAGGAGCCCATGAGTACTGAAGCACTTTTGGAGCAGAGCTCCCAATTTAGTTTCCCATGGAGAGAATCTAGTTCTTCTGCATTAAAACCAGCCTGAGAACTCAGTCCCCTGCTTAGTAAATGTAGACTGTCAGGGCTTCAAAACCAAAGTCCTGCTCTGAACCAAGTTGCTAATGTAGGCACAACCTAATGCTGTTTATTCTTTCCCTCTAAAAGTAGTGGGGCCACTGTGTCTGTCAACCTTAAAGAATCATCACATCAATTGAAAAAAAGACCGATAAATAAAAGTGTGTAAGGGCAAGAAGCTGCATATATTCCTTCTGTCAGCGATGTCTCTCATCAGAACCCCAAGCGAGTGGTGCCTGGGCAGCTACCATTGTGCCACGCAAAGCAGAGATATTCAGGAGATAGACTTTCTCAATGAGTTTCAAGCCTCCTTACCTGTATCATCTGAGGATGGCTCCATACATATTTTATCAGCTTGGATATTAGTTTTTCTAGCTAAGAAAAAATAACTTGCAAACTCCAACAAGACAATGAAAAAGAAAAAGAGAAATCAATGCTGTTTAAATATATTTTCTTGCAGTCATTACTTGGATATTGATTTTTACTGAGAGCTTCCAGAACAGCAGGTTTTGACCTGCACATGCTTAACTGCTATGACTTACAAAGGAGCAGGTGTAACTGAGGTACAGTATGAAATAATTCTCCCAATTTCTCTTGCTTAAAACCCAGATTTATCTCATTAAATGTGGTATATATGGTTTATAGGATATCTTAAAGTTTCATTGAAAGAGGTCATGCATTCAGAAAAAAATGAGGAGCTTCTTTTATATATGCTTATGTCCAGGTACTAGAAATTTCAACTTAATAATTTAACAATATTAATAATAATGACTTAAATTTATGTAAGAATATTTAACATAAAGCTATTTGATATTTCAAACAGCTTCAGAAGATCTTTAAAGAATCATCATTTTCTATTCTGATGCTTGTAAATAAATTTCAACTTTGAACTATAACTTTTACTGAAATAAATGGTCTGGTTTTAGTGTTTAATGGAAACTTTTAAAACTTGTTTCCTTCAATGATATAAAAATCCTCACTTTTCATCCCTTAAAAGACAAATCCCTATCTTTCAGATACCATTAAAGCAATCTATAGCCAATACTCAGGATATCTTATGCTTCAGTCATCCCTTGTTTTTAAAATGCATGTTTGTACTTGGAAACTATTGTCTTTAACAAAGGAAAATAAAAATTTTAAATAAACAAACAAACAAAGAAATAAATCAACCAACCAGAAAAGCAAAAAATTCACAGTTCAGGCTAAGGGTAACATTAATTACACTGTTCAGAAGGAGAAACAAAGACATATTTGAATCAGATGTCAAAAAAAGTTCCAATACAATCCACAAAACATTGCTGGCTTCCCTAGGGCCATGATTTTCATTAGTGTCTTGGGTCAAATTGAGAGTTAGAGCTCTGCGTATGGAAATACTGTCGCTGTTTTGATTTTCATGTGCCCAAAGAAGAAGGACTTCACTAGGTATTTGAATGCATCCAGAGGAGGGCAACAAAGCTGGTGAAGGAGCTGGAAGGAATGTCCTATGAGAAGAGGCTAAGAATTCAGTTTGTCTAGTCTGGAGAAAAGGAGTCTGAGGGGCGACCTCATTGCCCTCTACAGCTTCCTGAGGAGGTGTCATGGTTTAAGCCCAGCCAACAACTAAGCACCACACAGCTGCTCGCTCACTCCCCCCACGGTGGGATGGGGGAGAGAATCAGAAGGGTAAAAGTGAGAGGACTCGTGGGTTGAGATAAAGACAGTTTAATAGGGAAAGCAAAAGCCTTGCACGCAAGCAAAGCAAAACAAGGAATTCATTCACTCCTTCCCATCAGCAGGCAGGTGTTCAGCCATCCCCAGGAAAGCAGGGCTCCATCACGCGTGACGGTTACTTGGGAAGACAAGCACCATCTCTCCGAACGTTCCCCCCCTTCCTTCTTCTTCCCCCCAGCCTTATATGCTGAGCATGACGTCATGTGGTATGGAATACCCCATTGGCCAGCTGGCCTAGCTGTCCTGTCTATGCTCCCTCCCAGCCTCTTGTGCATCTGGCAGAGCCTGGGAAGCTGAAAAGTCCTTGAGTAGTAGATTGCCTAGCAACGCCTAAAAACATTAGTGTGTTATCAGCATTCTTCTTATACTAAATCCAAAACACAGTACTACACCAACCACTAGAAAGAAAATCAACTGCATCCCAGCCAAAACCAGGACAGGGGGGGAAGTGGAGAGGTAGGTGCTGATCTCTTCTCCTTGGGATCCAGTGATAGGACGCGTGGGAATGGTTCAAAGCTGCACCAGGGGAGGTTTAGACTGGACATTAAGAAGCATTTCTTTACCGAGGGGGTGGTCAAACACTGGAACAGGCTTCCTAGAGAGGTGGTCGATGCCCCAAGCCTGTCAGTGTTTAAGAGGGATTTGGACCATGCCCATAACAACATGCTTTAACTTTTGGTCAGTCCCGAAGTGGTCAGGACTAGATAATCATTGTAGATCCTTTCCAGCTGAACTATTCTATTCTATTCTATTCGATTCGATTCGATTCAAAATGCTTCTAAATGCTATATGTAAAAAACAAACAAACAAAAAAGGTATTTTACTGACACTCAGGACTGTTTTCTGGGTTTTTTTAATTTCAAATGCTGAGTTATTTGAACTGCAAAAAAAAGAAGTGTCATTAATTATGCAAAGAGAGTTTCTCAGGCAGGAATTACTACTGTAACAAAATTAATGTTTGGTATTGGTTACATTTAATTTATAATCTGATTGCACATTCCATTTACAAATTCCATTTCATTTGGAACACAGAAATTCAGACTCTGTTGGCAAGAAGAGGGCTTAGAAGAAGGAATATAACTGAAGGTAATTTAACTGAAAAAGTTATAGAATGGGTAATATAACTGAAAAAGAGTCTGTATTATATATGTATTTTAATAAATCTCCAAACTATAACCCCTCAGATTTTTAAAGTTAAGAAAAATTTAGGCAAAAGTTCATTTCTCTATTCTTAGCTTCAAATTGACTCTCCACACTTAGTAATTCAAATGAATGGGACTAATTCTTAGAAAAATCTGTTATTAATTGAAAGATGGCAATTACTATGAAATTTTCAGAAATTTTAAATTCTCTGCTTTTTTTGTTTATATATTTGTTTTTATTTATGGGATGTATTAGGAATAGCCTTTTCAACAGGTCAAGGAAGGTAATCTTTCCTTTCTACTCAGCACTAGTGAGACACAGCTGTAATGTTAGGTCCAGTTCTGGAATTACAGTACAAGAGAGACATAGACATGCTGAAGAGAGTCCACTCAAGGGCCACAAAGATGATTAAGGGAATGGAAAATCTGACATATGAGGAGATGCTGCAAAACCAGGGACTGTTTGACCTGGAGAACAGAAAGCTGAGGGGGATCTCATCAATGCATTTAAATGTCTGATGGAAGAAAATGAAGAAGGAGTCAGGCTCTTCTCAGTGGTGCCCCATGACAGGAGAAGAGGCAACGAGCACAAATTAAAACACATGAAAATCCATCTGAACACAATAAAACACTATTTTACTGTGCAAGTGGTCAAACATGGGAACAGGTTGCCTGACTGGACATGATGCTGGGTGCCTGCTCTAGCTGACCCTGTTTGAGCAGGAGGGTTGGATTAGATGTTCTCAAAAGGTCCATTCTGACGTAAAGGATTCTGTGACGCTGCAATTCTGTGATATATTTCCTTCCTTCTTTGAGAATTTGCTAATACGCTATTTGAAAGAAGTTCTATAGGAAGTTTTAAAAGAGAATTTTCAAATTTTAGTAAAGTCAGTGAGAAGAGCTCAGCCAACAATAAGTACTTTAAAAAAATTCAGTATTAGTGTATAAGCAGCTACAGAATTGTGAACCAGATTTTAGTGAAAACATATTCAGAATTACTTACATATTTATGATGATCAAAAGACAATTCATCCCTTCTGTAATTCAACTAGATGTCAGTTCAAAAGAAAAATATTAGTTTATTTATTTTGTCTAGGAAAGCAATCATTTCTTATTCAGAAAAACAATTAATATCTGTCAAGGTTTACTTTGTACATATTCATCCTCAATTTTCTAGTGTTGAATGGTTAGTAATTGTAAATGTTCAGAAGCACATGTAAGTAGAAAATTTAATGCCTCACAGATGTTTGGCTGTCGGTGGATTTTTCTTTTTTTTTTTTTTTTTTAATTTTATTTTATTTTTCCTTTGGTTAAATACTTCAGTTATTCAGTTTTATTCCTGATATTGTGAGTTGGCAAAACTCCTATGCATGGTGTACTGAGTATTTTGTTTGGTTAAAATTTACTTGTAAAGCTTAAAGTTAAATGAATTCCAAATGATGCAAACAACAACTTTTCTATGATTCCACAGAAACTAATTTTGTTTCTCTGCTACAATACTTGCCGCAATACCAGCAACATGATTAGTATATTCCCAATTGAAATATAGTTATCAGCTAGAAGTGAATCGAGGTATACATTCCAGCCTAGTTTAACAGTTACTGATTTTCAAGGACTATGAGCTAATCTCCAACTCATTAAAATATTGTAAAGCATGAGGAATAAATGAACTTCATTTGAAGTATTCATGCATGAATTCTTAATTGCTTTAGCTTGACTAAAGCCTGGTTGGTGTCTAAATGAGCTTAAGAACAGGCTTTTAACAAGATCTATCAGCCAGTGTTAATTTTTGGCTGTCTTCATGCCACAGGTCTGGAAATTTTGCTGAGAGATACTTGACTCCCTGCCCAACAGCTGATCAGCTGGGTCATGAACCAGGCTGATGTATCACAAATAGGAGAAAGAGAATAAGCATCTTATAAACAGTAGAAGCATACAACCAAGAAGAGCCTTTCAACAGCAGAGCCTGTTATCTTGGGAAGCTAATTTGAAGTCCAAGGTATGAAAGGTGCATAGCAGTAGATGAGTGCAAAGTGATCCTGTGGCTTGGAAAATTCTTATTTCTGAATTTCAGACGGGATAATGCAGATTTCTCTTGTCAGCTGGAGAGCTTCTAGCATCATGCAATGTCAGTATGAAGAAAAAAAATGCCTACTTTGACATTCTCCAATTTTCATAGGATCGGGGGTTGATTACAGTTCAGATCAGAAAGCTAAAATAAAATCAACACAGTAAATAGTGAACTGGGTGTGAACAGCAGGTCTCTGGGTCCTTGAGATTACGAGAGAAAAAAGGTTAGAATTGACCAGAAATTAGTTATTGACAAAATTTGAAACCGAAAGTTATCTTTGCAAATTTTAAACATTTATTTTCAATTTAAAAATAACTGAATTCTTCCAAGTCTACAGATTATATAACCACTGTACACAGCCACTGTCATTTCCCATGGTTTTGGGTCTGTTGTGGCTTGAAGAAAACAATATGGGATCCCAATATTACTGATCCCTTCCTACCCTGCAGATGAAACATAGTCCCTCTGAAGTTAATGACAAAACTCCTTCCAATTTTCTCCATATTTCAAAATCTATCCTAGTGAGACTGAGACATGATAACTAGAAAATAAGTTGCTTAACTGGTAACTGTTTCTCAAAGGTATTACACTGTTCCCTTATCCTTGCTCCAATTTATTTCTTAGGCAATATTATCTACTAAGCTGACAATTGGATAAAAACAGTCAGTTTGTGAAGTTTCTTTCCTTCCCTCCTCAGCTACTGGTACTTTCAGAGTCATCTTCAGAGTATAAGGAACATGAGAGGTGTCTGTTTTCTGTGCCTTGGAAGGAGTTTAACATCTCTGAAGTGCAAAGCTCTGCACAGTTGGAGACAGAATTGTTCTAAAAATGATCTAAAAAAGTTACACTAGAATGTCTGTAACTTCTTTAATGTACATAACTAGAGAGAAGCTGTAATCCTTATAGAAACTCTACCAGATAAGAGGTAAGACTAGCATAATTCTTCTTCGCTATATAAAGAAAAGATGCAAGCTTCCTATAATAAATTATCATAACTTCTACAGAAGCCAAGCTGCCCACATGGTAAAAATTCTACCAAATTAGAGTATTTGCAGTTTTATGGAAGTGATTTAAAAAAGTCTTTCCATCAGAGGAACAGTAAATAAAGAAGTAGCATATTTTAGTTCTGTAAACACATTTCTATATCTGCAAAAACATTTCTATCTTCTGAAGATTGAATTAAGAAACAAGGGAAAGAGTCCAGCATATATCTACACCGGGGGGCCACGTGGCGCAATTGGAGCAGATATGAAGAGAGAAACATTGGATACTGAGGACACGCTGTCCACACCATACATTTTTCAGGGGTTTCACCAGGCTAGTCCCCTAGAGAAATCATGGACTGATTGCCCATTCAACAGCACACCAGTTCATGCTCTCTGGGACTGCTCCACAGTGTGAATGGAAGCACCAGAATGGGGAGTGATCAGAAGAGTCATTTCAAAAGGCCATTCCTGATCCAAACTAAAACATCTTATTCACCTTGACATGATGTGGTAAGGAATCTGCCCCAAGAATGTGAATACAAATGGGTTACTCTGGGAATTTTAAGATGGGAAGAGACTAAATAAAACCCTGGAAATTCAATGAAGGTGAATTAATCTCTTAAGAGTGAGTGTTTCTCTGAGAGGAAAGATAACTTTCTGCAGTGAGATTAAATCTTAAGGAGATGGATTAAAATATAAGTAATTAAAAAAGAACCCAATATAAAAACCCTGCCTATGTCAGTTCTTTAATTTGACACTTAATGAATAGCTAGTAAAGGACATGACTCCACTGCTCTGGTTAGTAAAGGGAGCAACGCAGTGCTTCTTGGAAGTACTGGTTTCTGGGCCAGGACACGTTAAGTGCAGTGTCCAAGTGAACTGCAAATGGATTTTAAGTAGGTGAAATCTTATCACAGATTAACACTGAGCCACTTCCAGTGTCTTTCCAGTTACCTAAATTTTATTTCTTTATTAAGCATGTGCACCCTTAACCCAGATACAACCCAGGATAACCTAACAGACCCCAGTGGACAACACAATCTGAAAGAACACGATCTAGGATAATATCTTCATTGGTATAAGCACAGTTTGTCCTCAAGGTAAGCAAGTTTATGTGAAGCATATGCACTAATAGTTTTATAAGGAAAGGATCATTGCCATACTCACAATTTCTTCTCTCTTTTATTCAGCATAACTGCATGAGGAACAGTTTTAAAGAGGAAGTTCATTTGTTCAAGTGCTCTTTTCTGTGTCAGCAGTATGCTGCACCACCGGAAGAGTGAAGAATATTCCAATCCAGGTTTAAATGTGATGGAAGAGGTAGATGTATAATAGATATTAATGTATTTCATACACATTGGAAGTGCTGTTCAGGAGATCCTTATGGTAATCACACTCTGTAAATTTTAGTGTTAGATTCTTAATCACAAAAATTATACCATAATGCAGCGCACTGTGATGGGTTGACCTTGGCTGGCTGCCAGGTGCCCACCAACCCATTCTCTCACTCCCCCTCCTCAGTGGGACATGGGGAGAAAATAAGATGAAAAACTAATGAGTTGACATAAATACAGTTTAATAAAGAAAAGCCAAGACCGCGTGCAGATGAAAGAAAACCAAAAGGATTTATTCTCTACTTCCCATCAGCCACTTCTTGGGAAGTAGTTCAGTACACATAGGGGTTGCTTCAGAAGACAAACGCCTTAATAATGAATGCACCCACCCCACTCCACTCCTTCTCCTCCTTTCTCTTAGCTTTTATTGCTGAGCACGACGTCATATGGTATGAAATATCTCTTTGATCATTTTGGGTCAGCTGTCCTGGCTATGTCTTCTCCCAACCTCTTGTCCACCCACAGCCTACTGGCTTTTGGAGAGGAGTGGGTTGGAGAGACAGCCTTGATACTGTGTGAGCACTGCTCAGCAGTAGCCAAAACATTGGTGTGTTATCAACACCATTCTAGCTACAAATACGACACATAACACTATGAGGACTTCTATGGGGAAAGTTAGCTCCATCCCAGCCAGACCCAATATACGCACATTGCTTCTACTCATTACTGCAAATACTGGTTTTTGAACTGCATTTTTTCTCTTTTTACTTTCCTCCTTTCCTGCTATGCTATGTTGGATCCAGAAAATTAGTAAAATCAGCCCTCTCTGAAAGAGTTGAAACCTATGTCTATTTTCCTTGTTGAGAAACTCTTCCCTTTGGAAACAGGAGAGTTTTTTTCAGAGATCAGTACTGTACTTTAACATTACATGTCAAAGATGAAATTGCAGGATATTGGGAAAGATGTCAGGGAACCAAAAAGATCTGCAGACTGCACACAAGATGTTCTGCAAATGCTAGAGCCTCTGAAATTACATAAAATTACTGTGGCTAGGAGCTGAATTTACTTACTTTTGGAAAGAAGACTTTTCTGATATAGTTTCCAGCTTATTCCATATGAGTCTTCTGGCAGGAGTTGTCATGTTTAATTGTTGTTGTTGCTATTGTTTTCTCATTATTTGGAATCTCCATCCTAATTTCTAGTTACTGAAAGTAACTTTCCTCACATTGTGTTTTGGCCATAGTAAAACATTCTTTAACAGCATCTATCATCAGCTCTGAAACAAGCAATCCCTGAAATATGCTTTAACACATCTTCAGCTGAGCTTCTGCTGTGCATAACAAACTACAGACTGAAATACTAGTTACACACAGTTTTAATCATGACCCTGAGGCCTCTTGCATTCAGTGCCCTGTACTTGCTGTCGTTATGTTCATATATGTAAAATTCTTTTCCTTCTAATTTCTAACACTTTGGTTGTGTATTTAGCAGAGATAAGTACTGTACTAACTCTTTGGTCACTCAGACAATCACCTGAGCAGTCAATGGGTCAGGCAGAATAGACAGCAGCTAAGATTACTCTGTAGCTTTGCTCACTGCTGAGTTCATAAATTTGGGTCTGCCTTCTCTTCCATTTCTTATAGTTTTTTTAAGAATTTAGGATATTTTTTCAAGATTCTGATCTATCTGTCAAATTAGATTGAAATTGTGCAGTTAAAAAGTACACAGGGAGACGCTGGAAAAAAGTGTAGTTACCAAACTGCAGGAAACCAGGCAAAAGATTGCATGAGCCTATGAACCTACCTTGTAGAGAATCAGGGGACGGAGAACCGTACAGGGCTTCCAATGCTAAATCTTTCTCTTTTAAATGGACTGCTTCCTTTTCAAAATACAAGGGGCAATCCTAACAAGTTTTAATGTTGATTTGATTGGCACAACTTTTAAACCATTGCACGTCCCATTTTAATTCTGAGCTTGATTCTTTTCTGAGCAAGAAGCTAACAGAAAAGAATGAAAAGCAGAAAAGTTGACAGACACTGCAAGTTCAAGATACGCAGTTTTGGGTATCCTTACTTTCTCTTTATCTCTATAAACACACTGAGGGTCCCCAAAGTATTTCATACTTCGTTTTTTGCACTTCCTCAAAAAAGTCTTCAGTGTTTATAATCAATTCCTAATGTATTGATGGAAAACAAACTATGAACCAAGTTGGAACTGCACTCCTTATACTCCTTCTTTCTTCATTTTGCTACACCTCATGTCTCTTTAACTGTAGCTTTTTGAGCTATTCCTCAGAATAAGAGAAGAATACAGAGAAAAATCAAAGTACTGTAGATGGACTCTACAGCAATAAATAACCACCTTATCATCTGGTTTTATTAAAAAATGGTTTCAGACAGTATGGAAATTCCTTTACAATTTTTTAGTTTGTTCATCCCCTCTTTCAGGTTTTCCTTAGGAAGACAAGAATTTATTTTTAAATTGTCCACTAATTTTAAAAAAATATTGATTTAATAGAAGTATAATAAAGTGAGAAATGTTGGAAAAGCTCAATTTTTTCTTTAAAAAATTAATCACTGTCTGTTTACTATTTTATTTACATGAAATAATCTCCCTGACAAAAGGAGGAAGCTCTGTTCTGTATTGTTTGTTCGAGCGTCAATATCACAACAGTTGCCTACTCCTTAAAATTTTATTTAGCATATCTACACCGACTACCTAAAAGCCAACATGGATAACAGGACTCAGAGAAATAGCAGCAAGTAGAGAGTGAAGTGAGGCGCATTTAGAGTAAAATTTTTCCTTTCAGAATTTTATCAAGATTTGTTTTTTCCCCCAAATAACTGAAAAATTAAGACTGGGAAAAAACAGAAACAGTCTTAAAATTTTAGTAGAAAGACTAATTAATTTCTTCAAAATCCTGTTATCCTCATATGACCAATTCTGTTTCCTGCAAAGCCAATGGAAAACTTGTTGTAGAATTCAACGGTCATGAAATTAGTGTCTTTTCATTTTCAGGTTTTCCTTCACCTTTCAGTTTGCTTGTTATCTTTGCAAAAGAAACGGTTTCCTCAAGGAAAAGCATCTGATGTTGCTGAACTTGATAAGATATTTTTTAATAATAAGATTTTCTGTACCTTCTTGCTGAACAAAAGTACGCTTCATCTAAATAATTGTTATGGCTTTATTATTATTATTAAATACGTTGAATCCCTCATGTTTCAAAAAATCCATTGTGATAAAATAGTTATAGACTATCTAAAATTAGATAAATATTGAGTGATGGAAATGACTAGCAAATTAGTTAGAGGATAATAGATATAAGGGAGATGTTAAGACAATAGCAGTTCTGTGATATTGATTGGGAGATAGGCAGTTTCTTTTTTCCTCTTCTTTTGGAATATGAGTGAGTTCTGGGACTTCCTCTGTTTCCTCTTTTACACACTTATAGCCTAATTGTTATGATAGTTTGTTAGGGTTTTTTACTACTTTTCTATTCTGGAGAGGAAGAACAAGTGACAGTGAAATGGAGTAAGTATTTGCATAGCAGGAGTAGAAAATTGCTTGAAGCTATGCCAGCTCCAGCTGTGAGAAGACAGCATCTGCTTGGCTAAGCAAGTAGAGTCAGATCAGTATTCAGATAAAAATTCTTTAAAGAACAAGACTTGCAAATTTGTATGGGATAAGGACCAACTGAGCTTGTTGGTGAGGAATGTCTGGTGTCCTCCTTTTGGAACTGGCTAACACTTTTGAAGGATAGCAAATCAAAGATTTCTTTATAAAGTATCAGTCTCTATCTAATCTATTGTGTGCATTATGAACTTTTCCATCTACACCTTATGCCACAGAAACCTAGTTTTGATTTAAATGGAATAAAAGGAAAACCATTCAAAATGGAGGGAAAGTAGAGCCAAAGTCTTAATAAATTCAAATTTTTAATTTAGTTGTGTGATTTTATATGATTTCTCAGAAATCAAATTATCTCTGTTGGGATTTATTTAGCACCTGTTATAAAAGTAGGTAAGCACTGATGGATGAAATTTTCATGCCCCTAATGTCCAAGCCCATGGACCCCAACCTGTGGCTGAAACTTAGTATGCTGCTGATACTGCTTACAGTCTTACATTTCACTTCCCACTTCACTTCTTTCTTTGGTTTGTTGAGAAGCACAAAGCATGATGTACAAGTGTCATACGGGTTTACTACAGGTGCCACTGGGCCAGAAAAGGTGAGGACTTCTGAGTAAGCTTCCTGATATGTCTGAATTAGTTAACGACCCTAATTCATTTATCCTCCAACATTAATATGGAAGACATTTAAAATCAGATGCTTGTAAACTGCCTTTGAGATACACTGGCAATATTATTACTCTAATACTGTCATGAGGGATACAATTTTTTCTCCTAGACCTGATCAATAATCCACTATACAAAGTTTTCAACATATTTCACTATTTTTCAGGTCTCAAATTCAGCCCGATTTTGAATGACTTGATGATTCATTCTTGTGGGTAAATTCTTGACCTGTATTTTACGACCAGTTTTCAGTATCTCACCTTTTGAAAGCTGATTTGTTTTGAGTATGCATATGAATTTTTTAAAAGAGAGGGAGAAATACACATCTTTTGTGTGGAGACTGAGCTGTTAGATCTTTCCAGAGCAGACTTGTTCCAACCTCTCATAACAAGTAGCTGAAAGAAGAATCCCAGTTTTCCCAAGAATAAGATAAAATGTGAAATTAAGCCTTGTAAAGTCAGAATGTTTCTGTTCATGTTGAACTGCAAGGTATACATTTCTAGGAAGTCATATAGGTAAAGACAAACTGTGTATAGAACTAGGATTTCTTCAGGATTGAACAATGCCTGAGTTTGAACTTTCAAGGCCTTTTTAAAACAGCTGTTTTCTATCCATCTCACATTTTAGGAAATTAATTCTGAAAACTCTCAAATAGTTGTTCTAAATTTACACTTTGGTTTTTTATCTACCAGAGCTAAACTGTGCTGGATAGCAACTTTTTCTCCCTATGTCACATTTCTGAGGCCACATTTCAGTGATAAGTGAAGCTATTTTTCATACAGATTTTCTTTTTTTCCATTCTACCTCAACATTGCATATATTATTTTCTTTAAACACATTTAAAACAGTATCTGGCAAAGAAAAGAAATTCTGCTAAACAGTTACAGTCATTTACTTTGAGACACAGCAATTCTCAAAGAAGCAAAGATGATCAACCTTTGACATGCAGACCAGGTAGATGAATCATCTATGTTTGGTGATCCATGGTATCAGCTGGATACCGTTGGATACCGTTGATCAGTTGGTATTACTTGGGCTCAGTATGTTGAATATCAGTCAGGCACAGACAGATGAAGGATGATTGCTTAGAATTATAAGAGATGAGCTAAGTAGTTTAGGTGAAGTACCCTAATGTACTTCTGTCCAGTAATGCCTTTGTCTTCCCTCTATATAATCAGAGAACCAAACCAAAACCAAAACCAAAACAAACAAACAAAAAACACAGATTCAAATGTATTTGATTGTATTTTTGAATTTGCAAAAAGACATTTTTAACTCTGAAGTGCTGAATCCTAAATAATCATCTCTAGGATATTTTACACTATACTTCATGTCCTGAATGGAAACTTTCTTAGGATGATCTACCTGGTATTTATTTGCAGTGTTTCTCACTTCTGGGGACTGAAAACAGGATTACTTATACTAGATATTTTATATTTCCCCAGCTAGAAATATGTCACCTCACGTATACACACCCTTTCAAAGCTTGTCTCAAGCTTGTCTCACATGGAATGCCAATTAATTTTATATAGCAATGGTGTCCAAAAACCACAAAGCAATAACAGACACATCTACAGCTTCAGCATAAACATAAGAGATTGCATGAGCACAAAGACTGATCTATTCTTTTTTCTTCCATTAAACATATTCCTCTAGGTCACTTCTAGGAAAAATAATGTGGAGGCACCTCTTCATGTTTCTGTTACTGGGACTGTAAAGTGAATAAATTGAGGATTTTAGGCTTCGCAGCCATAAACCTGGTATATCTGAAGAGCACTGTAATCAATTCTAAAACCTAAAGAAATAAAATACTCCCATATTTCTTCTCTCAGAGTGTATTTATGTAGCACGAATGAATAAAAATAGAGCAGTGAGCTTCAATAACTTTGATACAGAATTACTCTATGTCAGTTCCTCAAGAAATTCAGAAGAAAAATGACAGCGAGGAGCATACCATCATTTTATCCTCCAAAACAGATTATTTATGGTTAGTTTTCTTAACCTAGGAGTCAAAATGTTCTTCCCCTACAACACGCTTTCTCTTTAGCCAAAGTAAGCTTAGATGACATGTAAGTAGCCCATGAAAAAATGTTGGGTTTTTTTCTCTCACTGGTCTGCCCACAAGCAGAATGAGCTGTTTGGCCCCGTAGGCAGGCAAAGTGGATGTATATTCTGAATTTTCCTCCAGCCAGATACATTGTGTTTTCCTCCAGATGTGCTAAGAAATCCTTCTATACTTCCTTTTCCCACTCAGCCTGCTGTGTACAGTACATAAGAGAAAACATTTTCTTTTTCTTCTTTTTTAGTATCTTTCCTTCCTTTATACTGATATATAAAAGTAATACTATGATTGAAGTGCAATAGCCTCACAATCTTCCCTACCAACCTTGTTACCACTGCTATAAACAATATGCCAAAACAAAATTAACTTTAGGGATTTGTCAGTTTACGTTGTCTGTAATTCAGCTGTAATTGAAATGCAAACTAGCAGGTATCCAAATTCAGAATCCTGTTGCCAGAATCATTAACTTTATCATGACCTATGCATTATCTGCTGCAGTACTATAAATTGAAATGTACTATAAATTAAATTGGATTTCAAAATAAAACAGCCACTAGACCTAATGTAGCACCAGACAGAACTGTAGCACCATTTTTCTATTTTCAGAGAATCATAGAATCATTAAGGTTGGAAAAGACCTTTAAGATCATCGAGTCCAACCATCAGCCTAGCACCCATGCCCACTAAACCATGTCCTGAAGTACCACATCTACACGTTTTTTGAACACCTCCAGGGATGGTGACTCCACCACTTCCCTGGGCAGCCTGTTCCAATGCCTGACTACCCTTTCAGTGAAGAAATTTTTCCTAGTATCGCAGCCGTGCCCACGATGGCTGCTCAGAGCTCCCACTGCAACCTCCTCCTTCTCCTGAGCCCATGAGCACCGACAGCAGCAGAGCAGGTGGGAGGTTTGACT
>JASVER010000084.1:0-17798 GCA_030449065.1 Oceanodroma leucorhoa | reverse complement strand
GCTCCAGCACCTCAATGTCCTTCTTGTAGAGAGCGGCCCAAAACTGAACACAGTATTCGAGGTGCGGCCTCACCAGTGCCGAGTACAGGGGCACGATCACCTCCCTACTCCTGCTGGCCACACTATTCCTGATACAGGCCAGGATGCTGTTGACCTTCTTGGCCACCTGGGCACATTGCTGGCTCATATTCAGCCGGCTGTCAACCAGCACCCCCAGGTCCTTTTCCGCCGGGCTGCTTTCCAGCCACTCATTTTATTGTCCTCCTTTTCAATGTCAAGAACTTTATTTCACATGGGGGAAAAAAATTTCCCCTTCTGCCTCAGTCATGCATACTGAATTTGTTTTTTAAGTTGGTGGTCTGATAATCGCAATCCACGTAAGGTATATTTGCATGCTAGTCTCATATTTCATATCAGTTTAAATATGCCTCTGCAACTAAGATTATGGATAAAAAGGTGTAAATCCCCTCAGCTCCTGGTTTTTACAGCGAGTCTATTTAGGCAGTTTAATATCCTCTTGAATTCCATGAAAGTCTGTATGTCTATACATAAAATCTCTTAACTTTTAAAAAAACTAAGGTTTAGTGCCAAAATAATATAGTTTATTACAAATTGGTGAGATTAACTTTCTGTCTGAGGTTGTGACAGAATCCACTCCCATTTGGAAAGGCTCAACCTGAATGTAGATATTCCTTTAACATAGGATGCTTTTGCTTCTTTGCACTGCTTGGAAAAGAAATAAATAGGTTCTTTTGTGAGAGAGTGCTACCTGCATAGATGCTCTCTACTAACTTATTTCCTTGTTTCCCCCATCTTCTGTCCTATATGCAGGCAAAAATAAAGGACGTCTAGACATTTTTTGATAAGCCTGGACAAATCTTGTCCCAGGAGCCGTCAGGCAACAGAAGGTTACTCAGTGCACTTTCAGTAACAAGCTGTCCCCCGCATTTTTTAATGCTGAATAGCTCAACCTTATTTAAATGCTATTTTAATCCAAACTATTTTGCATAATCTCATTGGATCACATGCCAGATGTTTCTTGTTCATGTGACCGACTAATTACATGCAGACAGCGAACATCCAAATTCAGAAATAGGCAATGTGTATATGTAAAAAGCCAGTACTTACTGCTTTCAATCACTGTGATGAGTTTTGCATTTAATGTTGTGTACATGCTTAGAATAATACATTCCAACACCAATAATTTTTTTTTTTTAAATATGTGTATGACAAAGGTTTTTCAGGCTGAGAAATTGTTAGTTGAGTGGGACGTTCTTTTTCCCAGAAGTCACCTGCAGATAAATGTACAAAGACATGCTCTGTTATAAGATATACCCCGTGTTGATGTTCCATAATTCAAAGTTATCGAATCATGATGATTCAAATGACACAGTGCTGATACCAGTAACCTCAGAATAAGATAAAAACCCCTGTCAGAGGAAATAGAATTTTAATCTGGTTTTGGCCTGTTTTCGTAAAGGGAAATATGTTTGTGCTGTCATGCTGTCTGTCAGCAAACCAGCCATAATAGTTTAAGTAATTTTGGTCATATTCAGCCAAATTATTTTTTCAAAGATTAGCAGTTAAGTGGAGGAAAGATGTTAAATTATCTGAGGCAAGTTCAGCAGAGCTCAGTCATGACGTGTTCAACCTGGTAGCAGCTGGCCAGAGAACCGCTGTCGACATGCTGGTGACAGAGCTCTAGGACAGTGAAATTGAGCTCCCTGTTGTCCAGTTAGGGCATCTTAGAAGTTCTGTGCAAAAGAGAAGCTTGGAAAACTGGGGTACTTTGGACACATATCTGAAAGAAATGAAGCTTTTCCTGGTCCAGGAGTGACCTGATGATCTGGGAGGGTTAAAAATACCAAAAATTTCTTCACTTGAAGTAATCCTGGAGGTTTAACATGTAGTTACACTTGAAAAGCTTCAGAAATCTTTGTTTGGTATTAGATTTCCTTTTAGACCTCTGAGCACACATAACTGAAGTGTTTAAGTAATACTTAATTGCAAGAATTAGGCTATAGCAATACAAAAATACCTGCAGAATGGTTTAAAACCTTTTCTAGAGAGTTTTCTTTAATGTTTGTTTTGAATTAGAGAAAGATACCTGCGAAGTACAACTGTGGTTATCAGTGAGGGAAAAATGTTATTTGGGTCTTGTAGCTAATGATTCCCAAAGTGTTTGCTTTTCACTTCAAATATATCTATCAAATAATCTGGTGACTCCACTGATGACACAGCATTGCCTCTTCTCTCCATTCTAAATAAGAGACTTTTAAAAAGAGAACAGTAGATGCAAAATTATTCTGCAAATAACTCAGATTTTAGAAAATCTACTTTAAATGGAATGTCTCCCCATATTCTGCAGTAGGAATTCCAGCAAATCTTATTCAGGATAATTTAGGCAAGTAACCATTTGGCATACGACAATTTTAGAACCACTGTGGTACTCAAAACACGTAATAAAATTTATAGCAAGTATCTGCATGTTGCCCTTATTTTATTCCCACTAATGAAACCAAACTTTCCATGATACCATACATCTGTTAATCTTAGATGCATACAGGGGACAGACAACATGTGCCAGGCAAGTCTCCACTGTATCAGCCCAAGCATGGAAAAGTCTTTGAAGTACAATGTATGTAAATAGAAACTAAATCTGTAAAAGGTCAGAATGATTAAGCGAAACACACTGTTTTAGTTTAGGAAAGGTGATTCCTGGAGGCACTTCTGGTATAAGAAAAAAAGCCCTTTTGTTTTAAGAAAAATTCCTATACACTCTGCTTTCTCAAGTTGATTTAGATTTCTCAGAAACACAGAATAATCAAGACTTGGAACAGTTTCAACTGTCTTTTAAAGATTTTTGTTATCCATTTTATATCATGGAAAGTCCCCAGCTAAAGACAACAGCCCTAATGAGTGTGGGTGCTGTTGTCTTTCGATTTTATAGCTATTGAACCCAGAAGGATTCCATTTCTCTAATGCTGCATTCACTAGGCATTTGCAACTACCCATTGCTACTGGCTGAGTCCCTGTTTACGTCTTTCAGCTGGTAATATAATCCTCAGCTCATGCTAAGCCCTTGCGTGCTTTTACCCACAGAGCAAAGTCAATTATTTTCTTGGATCCTCACAGGGCACATATGCTCTATTACAGTTTTGTGAGTTTACTTGCTATAAAACTTAATATGGAAAGTTTTATGTATTAAAAAAGTTATGTATAAAATGTCCCTTGAGAGTGACATTTGTATTGAGTAGGTGGGTGCTAGTACTAGAGAGGTCTTGATTAGTATGTGTTTAATGTCAGAAGACCTTTAAAGGTCCCTTCCAACACAAACCATTCTATGATTCTATGATTCTATGGTAACGTGTCATAAAGTTGGTTCAAGATATAAGACACTGTCTCAAATTCTACTTTGTCAAGACTTAATCAGCCCTGCTGTCAGTTAAACATCTGGATAGAGACTAAACATGTGCAAGGCACACACAGAAGTCCGCTGAGCAGCAAGCATAGACCCTAGTAGCAGTATCAAAAAAAGAGATACAATTAGCAAAAAGTTTTGCAGAACTACCTTTTCTTAAAAACTGAAACATACCCAGAGCGAGGCTGAGATTCTACTTAAAATTTACAATCAAATCATACAATAATTTAGATTGGATGAGATTTCCAGAAGTTATCATCTGGTCCAACCTCCAGGGTCCAAGTTCTAAGGTCCCAGTTGGCTGCAAGGCCAGCCATGAAGTTAGATCCAACTGCAGCATTAGGTCATGTTGCTCAGGGCCTCAAGTTTTGAAGACGTCCATGGATGGGGATTCCAGAACTTCCCTGGGCACCTATTCCATTGTTTCGATACCTCAGAGTGGAAAAAAAATAAATTCTTCTTCTGCAAGTGGAGATTAAATGCTAAAACCAAGTCACCGTGCAAGTACTCTGTAAGTTCCTTGTATGTGGTTTTTTCACAGAGGGAACTACTTTCACGGTAGAACTCCGTGCCCACATGTTGCAAGAAAGTCCCCTTTTTTCTATAAAAACCTAACCTTCTCTACAGATACAAATTAGAAAGAATTTTTCATTATGAAAAGATTATTCCAGAGGAATTAACATTGATATACAAATTGATGTTCTACATAATGGAAGGAATATTTCTTTCAACAGATCCTTAAAGAACTGTTAAAAAACCTCCACTGTGTCTGGAAAATAATTACACAGTAATATTTGATAAAATTTTTTAAGACTTTTCTGAAACTTGATCTACAGTACATTCAGTGGAAGGAATTTTTCCTAAATTACAGTTTGCTTTTATAATGTTAATTATTCAACAAAAATACTACTGGTTTGTTATCAGAAAACTGTATTTAAACGCATTAAAAAAAAAAAAAACAAATGCTGAATAGGGACTTCTTAGATTGTTTATGGCCTTTAGAAAATGTGTGTATGCCTTTGAATAAGAATAGCTAAAGAATGCATACTATATTGCACAACAGAAAGATCAGCAATAAGTTCTTAGATCTACATTAATGACTCCTGTGTCTGTTACTTCAAAGGTCAAATAAATAGTGGGAAGTTCCTCTGACAGTAATTAGCTTTATTTATTTATTTATTTATTGGTTGATAGATTCATAAACAGTACAGAAACTTTGGGTACTGTTTAGCACATTTTTATTGCAAGGTGAGTGACAATTAATTTCTGAATTTAATATATAGCTATTATTTCTCCAACTACCAAGATGCACATGGAAAATCTTTAGGTTAAAGAACTGTGCAGAATATGAGGAGAAACAGTTTCCTCACGATAAGAACTATAACCCTGGCTTAGCTTTACCAGCTGACACATGAAAATGATTTAAGGACTGAATTACTTCAGATTAGATCATTAATTAGAATAATTTTAGATACCATCATTAAAAATTTATGATGTTGTCACTGTAGTCAGAAAGGCATTGTACATCATATAATACCTCTATGCTGAAACCTATTTCTAAACTTCCTTTAGAAATGCTGATTTTTGCCAAACAACTGAATACATTTTATCTCCAATTTTTAAATGAACTTAAAGTACATCTTTTGATGGCTTCCTGGATATAATTTCGGAAACTGAAGTAACACAGATGACATGAAAGCAAGGGTGATAGCCATACGTACTTGTTTTGTATTCACAGGAAAATAAATTTGTCACCCGATTTCTACAGGCACTGAGTGCTGATGACACTTTCAAACAGCGGGTCATCTACTGCTGTTTCCTAAAGATCATGGGATTTTCAGTAGGATAGCTTTGAAATTTCATATTTGAAAGTGGCAGTTAAATTTGGCCTAAGTAGGCAAATTCTTTTACTGTTTCATATTCAATTAGTGTCCTCAATAGTTTCAACTGACTACATAAATCACAAGCCAGTTCAGAACTTGGATGCTTTGTATCTGAAAATATAGTCATGACTATGAAAGATGGAGTTTGGATTCATAATGACATCAAGCTCTAGTTTTTATTCACTTGAACATAAACTCCTTTTTTTTTTATCTTTAATCTGTTCCTCTTCCTCCTAGGTCACACACACTGTAATTTTGAGGGTTTTGGTCTTTTATTTAAGAAGACTCAAGTTTTTCATATTACAATATAGGATTAAGCAAATGTGTTATAATCAAGTCCCAAATCAATCCATAAGAATAACGTTAGTCCCTGTACTGGTTTGGCTGGAGAGACACCATAGACCAAAATATAATCTCTTATGCCATGTCTTAGGTCCGTAACTGGACATGATTATAAAAGCTGTCTCTTTCATTCCTTATTTTCCAAAGTACTCCTTGGAGTTGGTACACAAATAGGATTGGTGAAATTGCTTACAGAAATACCAAGGAATTCAAATTTTAAAAGTATGTGAAATTATAAGGTTTTTTTCTATGTATTCTTTGTCTTCCAAAGACCTCTGCATTTGTATCAGTGATAATCAAAGATGCAGTCTGCAGCTGAGATAATTTTGTGGATTTCTTGGCTGACTTTCAGAAATCAGAATAAAGGTGTCTTTTCAGTGGACAGTGAGGGCTGAGATGTTTCAGATTTTTGACAGCTAGGAATTTTATGAGTTCAGGCATTTAGCTTTGGGTATTTAGGATTGGAAAGTGTGGTTTTCACCAGTTGATAAACATAGAAGTAAAAAGATCAATGTTTACAATTCCTTTGTTACCATGATGACTATCTTACTAGCTACTGTAAATGATATCATTGTAAGATTAAGAAATATTTTAATTGGTAGAGTTGCTTCTAAATTATACGTAAGCCATTAAGCGATAAGACAGAGGAGAAGGGGTCTTGTTCCTGGCCAACAGAAGGATAATACTAGTTTTGCTTTCCAGGACCTTAGAAGAGGTAATGAGGTAGACCTGATAATGACAAACCAATAAAACCTGCTGCTCAGATACTCTCTGTGGATGATCGTGCTGATAGCGCTGGCTGGAAGGAAGGAGAAGCCTGAACTCAGATGCTCTGTGTGCACATGGCAGCAGAGGCATCTGAACGGGGAACGTTAGGTACTTGGGCCACTGTTACAGAAATGGTCTGGAGCTGGGCAAAAAAGGTGCTGCCTGCCAAATAAGAGTAACAAATAAAGAAGGGTAAGTTATGTCTGACTTCAGACCTGACTATTTATGTTACTTTAATTCAAAATATTTTCTAAAAAAATAAAGTGGTTGCTACATTCTAGGCAGGAATGGTCACAGCCACCAGCCGCAGAAGAAAACCCTTCAGCTGTGTGACTGCAGCTGTGTCCTCTCCTACCTCCTCTCTCTTTTCTCAGACCTGGCCTGGCACTACATGTGATCTCAGTTCAGATCTGTATTCCCTACCTGTTCAACCTCTAGTCTGCAAAAGATTCACTGAATATCAGTACTGGGTATTTTATGGGAAATTAAGTCAACGTGATTTTGTTTGATTTTGAGCGGCAAATAAAACAGGTTCAAAATCGTATATGAAATGAAACATTGCAAAGAAAAAGACATTCTGAACATTTGGTGTAGTAATTTTTGTGTTTGTAATTTTGTATACAAAAATAAGAAATCATAATTGAAAATTTACCAAAATTAAAACCCAGAATATTCCTCTTTAAATAAAGCCATTATCAAATATTTGTCTTGTTGAAGTAGACATCAAAAAACAATCTTTATCAGCTATTTTTAAATGAATTAAAAAATAAAGCTTTCCAAATAGAAGCATATGTCCTATAAATCTTAAAGCATACACTGCTGTTTTCTATCCCCCAAAATAAATGAACTCTGTCTAAAACAGCATCATGATGTGCTTATTCTTATCTATTTTTTTGCTAGAGAAGCCTCAGAACAAAGAACGACAGCATATTTGGTTTTGATTTTTTGAAAAGAAACTGAGAAAGAAGGAGCAGCTAGAAGAAATGTAATGTGTTTGAAGAAAAATTGATAATTCAAATCTCTAAAAAAAAAACCAGTGGTCACTTCTTTACTGAAAAGGAGGGATTCTGTATCAAGTTTGAGGTGACTTAAAATATCAGTGTGACATTAAAACAAAACAAACTACACATTCCTTCATTAGAAAACTTTATTATGCTCTTTGTCTTGAGTGGAAGAGCCTAAAAATATTGAATTGAATTAGTTTAGCAAAAACAACACAACTTTAAGGGAAAGGATTTATATTTAGTTCTGTCAAATAGTTCTCTTGCCAATAGTTCTGTCCCCTTACAATGCAGTAGTTCACTTAGTCTCCATCCAACACTTCACCCTTTCCTGAAAGATACAGGAGCTCCATAATGCTGACAGCTGATCTTGTCTTCCTCTATACCCATGGTTTGCCTAGTGCCCCTGCCCAAGAAACAAGTCTGGAAGCATGCTTTGCTCTTGTGTGTGTGCAGCTTCCAGATGGCTCCACTAGTGGTGGAGGAGAGTCCCCATATTTGAGTCCAGCAATCTGAACCACCAATGACTTTGCATCCTGATTTATGATACAGAAACATGAGGGCATGACAAAGCATTTTAGAGTTATTTTACACCTAGTTTTTACTCTGACAACCACCATTCATAAAAGTCATGCTGTCTTTGAAAGAATCTGATAATAAGTCTCATTTAAATAATGTTGGTGTGACATTATCAAACAGACTGCTCAGAACTGGCTTTAATCAGTTTCTGCTAATAAAATCTTGTTGACTATAGACAAACTTAATTCAATAATGAGCATAATCTGCCCATTGAGACTGTTGTATGTATATAAAATGTGTAAATATTTGTATGCTCTTTTCAGCAGATAATCAACTTCTGTTTGTAGGAGCACTCAGTGGAATGTTATCCTGATCCTTGGAAGATGCCTCCAGTACCATGAAAACAACTTTCCATTCTCCTGTTGACAGGGTCTTGGACAAAATTGCGTAAAAGGACAGTGGAAAAACTCCTGATTAATGCACCATTATATCCAACATTCAGTAGGAACAGCCTACGTGTGACAAACAAACAACTGATGCTGGATTTATCATCAGAGATGCAGAATCTAATTTGAATTGTCTGTAGAAAAGTAGTGCTGTAAATATTGAGATAAATAAGAAGGAATGTGGCCTTGCTGCAAAGAAGGCAAAGGATGTCCTGGGCTGCTTTAGGCCAAGTATTGCCAGTAGGCTGAGGGAGGTGATCCTTCCCCTTTTTTCAGCACTGGTGAGGCCACACCTGGAGTACTGTGGCCAGTTCTGGGCTCCTCAGTACAAGAGAGACATGGATATACTGGATAGAGTCCAGCAAACAGCCACAAAGATGATTAAGGGACTGGAGCATCTGACACATGAGGAAAGGCTGAGAGAGCTGAGACTGTTCAGCCTGTAGAAGAGAAGGCTCAGGGGGATCTTGTCAATGTGTATAAATACCTCATGGGAGGGAATGAAGGAGAGGGAGCCAGGCTCTTGTCAGTGGTGCCCAGTGACAGGACCAGAGGCGATGGTTCAAACTGAAACACTGGAAGTTCTGTCTGAACATGAGGAAACACTTTTTTACTGTGAGGGTGGCCGAACACTGTCACAGGTTGCCCAGAGATGTCATGGGGTCTCCACGCTTGGAGATATTAAAAAGCCACCTGGACATGGTCCTGGCCAACTGGGACTCTGCTTGAGCAGGGAGGTTGGAGCAGATGACCTCAGAAGTCCCTTCCAACCTCAACCGTTCTGTGATTCTCTAATTCCATGAAAGTTCTGGCAAACTGTCCAGAAACCTTTAATGAAGTAGATGTCCCAGGAGAATCCACTATTCAAAATTTAATTGTCTTGTCTGTGTTCTCTAACCTCGTTTATAAAATGGAATGGTTTGGCTTTTCCTCCTACACAATAGTATCTTCAGCAACTCCAGAAATGCTTGCTTCATGTAATGAATAAATAGGCCACACTGACCAAAGCTGCTTTCTGAACATTTATCCAGGCATCTGGTACCTCCATAGATTATCATAGTTTACTACGGAGACATTCTAGCCTAACACTGCAAGAACATTTCATCAATGTGGGATGCAAAATGTAATTGCTCACTCACTCAACCATACTTTATTATATCTCCACTGAGTGGTTTGCAGTGGTTTCAATTTGTTTTAATGGCCAATTGAAAACCTTGGCTTCATCTCCCAGTAAAATTTCCATTCACTTCCAATAGGGTGTTTCCTCCCAAGATGCTGATTCCTCCCAATATACTGTTAGTTTTTTTGAAACTTATACTTCAGTGGTAGGTCTTCCCTGTTTTGATAAAATACTCTGGAGATATAGCAAACAAATGCTCTTCCATCTAACACTTCCTCTTGTATGTCATTACCAGATGAGATAATGTCCTTGCTGGGTTGAAATAAATATGTGTCAGATGTGTTTTGCTCAGCTTATTGAATCTCCTAGAGGGTGGGTCTTTTTTTTGTGGGTGGTTTTTTTGAGAAGACTGAGGAAGTGGGAGGAGGGACGAGAAATTCATACTGGAGAGTTGAATAGGGGAGACATCCCAAGGTATTAATTGTTACAGCCTATGTACTTCTACATAAATTGTTTGTTGATGTACCAAGAACACCATATAGACACATCTGACAAAACTGTAATAAATATAACAGTGGGGAAGCAAACAAACCCGAGAAAATTCCACAGAGAATTTGATTAAAATTAAAATTATCCAAACAATAATCATCTGTCTTGTGAAGATCTCCAACTGTTATACACACTAAATATAGCATTTAGTGTATGTAATGGTAATTTTTATCTCAGCATTGCATTAGAGTGCAGTATCTCCTCCATCACTGACTCCTTATGCCAGTAAATTAAGTTATTCACATAGTCATGTGCCTTCTCTGAAAGACTAAGGACATTCTTCAGGTTGACTACATAATATTAATTATATTTAACATTTATACACTGGGTTTTGTAGTTTGTTTGTTTGGTTTTTTAATGTTTTATCAATATCAACCATGAATTCAGAGCAGAGTAGAGATAACAGGCTGAAGATTGACTTTTGGCAATTATGTCTGGGGACTGGAATGACTTCTGAGGAAAGTTTATGCACTTAAAGAGATTGTTTTTTATTTTAACCACTGGTAATTCAGTTCATTTCAAGCCATAAAAATGCAAATTTTCCCTACTTTTAAGCTTTGAGACCATCACTAGTAAAAGATCAGTATTAATATTGATGTCGAAATACTTATTCACATCTTCCACAGTATTAGGGAAATAAATGTGTAATAATTTACAGCACCAATTTTCCAAATTCTCTAGTGAATATAAATACATAGTGCACCTGGGAAGTCAGATTTTCTAGAAGTTGTGTTTTGCAGTCATCAATCTGTTTCCAGATAGTATAGTCTCTGAGGATACAGTCCTCAGGCTTTTAGCAGTAAATTGTCACATTAATTCGGCCAGCGTAAAATGATACCAAATGAAGTTATTCTCCCGTTATTCAACACCAAACATGTGCCTCAAATATTGAAAAGTCAAAAATCACAGGGTTTCCTTTGCAGCACTAGGGAAACAAAGCAAAACAGATACCGTTATTACATTGTGATAGTGTTATCAGAACATTATAATACCTAGATTCACTTTAGTGTGTTTTTTTTTCTTATGGAGCTTGTATTCCTTGTATAAGAATAGAGAGCCCTAGTAGAGCAGACATGGCCTTCTCAAGATCTCTGACTCCTTGAATGCAATGTCTTCCACAAGGCTCCCAATACACCTTTATTGATCAACCAATTTCCTACCTGCTTCATAAAGCCAATGTTTATGTAAATCATAGAATCATAGAATCATAGAATCATTAAGGTTGGAAAAGACCTCTAAGATCATCGAGTCCAACCATCAACCCAGTACAAATGCCCACTAAACCATGTCCTGAAGCACCTCATCCACACGTTTTTTGAATACCTCCAGGGATGGTGACTCCACCACCTCTCTGGGCAGCCTGTTCCAATGCCTGACTACCCTTTCAGTGAAGAAATTTTTCCTAATATCCAATCTAAACTTCCCCTGGCGCAACTTGAGGCCATTTCCTCTCGTCCTATCGCTTGTTACTTGGGAGAAGAGACCAGCACCCATCTCTCTACAGCCTCCTTTCAGATAGTTGTAGAGAGCGATAAGGTCTCCCCTCAGCCTCCTCTTCTCTAGGCTAAACAACCCCAGATCCCTCAGCCGCTCCTCATAAGACCTGTTCTCTAGACCCTTCACCAGCCTCGTTGCCCGTCTCTGGACACGCTCCAGCACCTCAATGTCCTTCTTGTAGTGAGGGGCCCAAAACTGAACACAGTATTCGAGGTGCGGCCTCACCAGTGCTGAGTACAGGGGCATGATCACCTCCCTGCTCCTGCTGGTCACACTATTCCTGATACACGCCAGGATGCCGTTGGCCTTCTTGGCCACCTGGGCACACTGCCGGCTCATGTTCAGCCGGCCGTCGACCAGCACCCCAAGGTCCTTTTCCACCGGGCAGCTTTCCAGCCACTCTTCCCCAAGCCTGTAGCGTTGTCTGGGGTTGTCGTGACCGAAGTGCAGGACCCGTATAATGCACAAGTATAAACAACACTTCAAAATACACAGTGAAATGGGCTACTGGAGATCACTAAAATAGGCTACATTGGGCATGTGCATTGCACTTACATCTTCAGAGTGCCACAGGCCAATAACTTCATTCTGTTCACAAACTTCAGTGTCAGAGTAGCAGTCCTTTTCCTCGGAAACATTTTAGACCTTCTACAGCCCATAGTTGTTCATCTCTGCCCTCACATGCCTCTTCAACCAACACCTCAATTCCTGCAGGTGGCTATAAAGTGGCTATTCAGATGGTGAGCTGCCAGACAATAGACTTGGTGAGATCACCTGAAAATCAGTGGAGCAGATGCCATATGTGTCACCCTCACTTGCAGCAAGTCCAGCAGCATTTCACTGGAAATTGACTGAGCGGGACCATCTTTTACTGGGTTAATTGCTTTGTCCTGAGTGACATCACAGCGTGTTAAAATGCTTATAAAACAGCTTGTACATAAGCAAATTAGAGTGGAACACTTGTTTGTGAAGAATTACATTAATTTAGAAAAACGTTCGGTGGTGTGAAAAAGATAAGCTTTGCTGTTTCTTCAATGTGGGATGCTATAACTGCTTTTATTGTTTTGATATATGGAGAGTAGTCACAAACGATGTCTAATCAGTCAAGCTAATACGCTAGTGTAGGGAATTATGTTACAGATAGATAGAAATTTAAAAGATTTTTCTAGAAAGATAAAGCTGAAAAAAAATTTCTGAGTTACACACAATCCCTAAATGGTTTACAAAAATGATTTGAGGAATTTGAGAAGATTAATTAGCAGATGATCTTACTGTGTTGCCTTTGGAGTTAGAACTCAGAGAGTAAGCAATCCTGAGTTAGTCAGCAAGCAAATTCGGTATTTATCATAATATATTCATAAGTAGCTAACTTCTTTTAAAACCAGTCAGTGCAAATGCTAGTGTTGACTGCTTTTCCATTCTTTTCCTTTTTGTCAAGTTAGAAGTTTTTAAGGTCAGATCTTAACAGGAAACAAAAGGTTGATTTTTGCGTTTTCTTTGTCAATAAGAAAAGAATCAGTTACACTTTTATGAATATTGCTAAATTTTTAAAGTATGACTTTCTCCTATTTTTGAAAATCTTTAATAGGGAAAGACATCTTTCAGGGGTTACCTGAAGCACTGTTTGCCTGGATGCTCATTCTCTCCTGGAAAGTTTCAAATCTCAAAACCTGTGAATCCATGTTTCCCTTCATGTAAACATGGACATGACATTTACATTTATGTGAATTCGTTGCAAAGGTAGTTAATTCAAATTTATTCAGTGACCTAATGATAATTGCCTTCAATCAAAGTATGCATCTTGAGATTTCAAACTGATCAAGTTCTCACTAAACTGGAAATCCTGTTTCCCAAAATCTCTGAAAAGATCCTTTAAAATACATCTAGAAGGTTCCAGAGACTATTCAGTTCTTTCTACCAACTTGAACAATCAGTGCACTTCCTTAGGCATGCTCATTTCAAGTGAAGGCTTTCTTTCCATTTTGCACATGTTTTTCTTCAACATATTAATTTCCTGTGCTTTTTATGTGTGCAAGAGTTGATCGGTACAACTGAAGGATGGTTATTTTGTAACTGATTCCTAGATGTTGGGGTTTCCTATTTACAAATATTTTATTTGGTTGGGTTTTTTTCATTTTCTCCTGGCTTTCTGACATTTATGATTACATCTTGACAGTATCCCACAGTGTCCCTCAGTTTTCATTGTCCCCATTCCTCCTATCTGCTATGGTATCAGTTATATCGTATGTTTTCATCTGGCAGAAGTTGATAATCTGCACTTTCTCTACTATATTATTGGCATAGTATGAAAAAAAACAGGCACAAAAGCTGCTGCACTGGCTTTACTCTGAGTCATCTATAGTAAAGACTTAGGGCTTAGTAATTTATAATGTGAAGACCTTTTATGATACGATGTTGAACTTCAATGTCCTCTTCTAGCACAGGCAGAGTCACATCTTAAAGGTTTGATATTTGAAAGGAGGTTGTAGCAAGGTGGGTGTTGGTCTCTTCTCCCAAGTAACAAGTGATAGGACGAGAGGAAATGGCTTCAAGTTGCGCCAGGGGAGGTTTATATTGGACATTAGGAAAAATTTCTTCACCGAAAGGGTTGTCAAGCATTGGAACAGGCTGCCCAGGGAAGTGGTGGAGTCACCATCACTGGAGGTGTTCAAAAAACGTGTAGATGTGGTACTTCGGGACATGGTTTAATGGGCATGGTGGTGTTGGGTTGACAGTGGGACTTGATGATCTCAAAGGTCTTTTCCAACCTTAATGATTCCATGATTTTATGATTCTACGATTGTATATTCTAGTAACTTAGTTAAAACTCTCACAGACATAAGAGAATATCCCAATTGCGTCAAAATTGCACAATGGATTTGATTTCTCTTACTTCTTTTTAAGACAGCAAATAAATCGACTAAAGCCATGCAGTTAGAATGAGTCCTGTAATAACTGCATTTCTGTAGTCTAAATTTTAAGTGTTCATAGTATTATCAAAATATTTCTCTAAATCTTTCTTGAAACACACAGTGTATGAAAGTTCTGATTCAGTAATACTCATCAGCATTGGGCAGCCATCAACCATGTGAATATTCCCACCTCCTCTCTCTCTCTCTGGAACTGCTCACATGAATTAAGAGGTAGAGACATATTCCCTTTCTTACCCTCATTCTTCCTCCAGAACAGCTCCAAACCACCTTCAAAACAAGAATGGAAGAAAACAAGCATATACATTCCAAGAAACCCAGTATGCAAGCTTTATTTAGAATAATGAGGTATTTGAAAAATATTTTTACACATATATTTTAAACAAGGTGAGTTGCAATCTGTGTAAGTTATGTGGGATGTGTGTACACGTGTGTGATTTTCAAAAGTGCCTAGCTAATTCTTTTCCTACACCACCCCCTCACCCCTCTCCATTCCTATTGAAACTTGTCCAGAGGTTCCCATTCTGCAATGAGGTGAAAAGTTTAGTCACTTTTAATGAACCAGGTCCTATCTGAATAATAGCAAGATGTGGTCTTCAATTCTCTAGGAGAAAATAGCACGTAAAACAAGCAACAAATACCTAACCAGACAGTCAGCTATGGGAAAATCACAGATCCAAGCTGTTGGCCTTCACCTTCCTTTTAACCAACAGCCATTTAAAATTCATTGACAAATATGAAGTTAAAGATGACTGTGGTTAGTTCCCGAAAAAGGTTCCCTTTTATTATGATTTTCTGGGTGTTAACAATTTTGCAAAGGTACAAAAACTGCGTAAAGCTGTTTAGCAGAGTCAGCGTAATGTTCTGCTATGGTCTCTGAAGTGGTGCTGAATACGATTGAAGCCTTTTCACATTTGGTGTTTCATGCAGTTCAGCATCACGCATTGCTGATATCCGCTGAAAGCAGCAGACAAATTTCCCAGCATGGACTGGAGTTTAAATGACCTCTCTGCACAAAAATCCAATCCAGATCCCAACGGCCATATATTAAGCTGTTCTATACCACTTGTTCATTGTTTTTAAGCAGACATCACTCTTAAAAGAAGTGGAGACTTAAAACTGATGGCATAATAAGTCTCGCTTACCCTCATCACTTGTGAACTGATTCTTCCATTTTAAAAATAATTCTCAAGCAGCCAA
The DNA here is from genome assembly GCA_030449065.1 of Oceanodroma leucorhoa. Classification (NCBI taxonomy): domain Eukaryota; kingdom Metazoa; phylum Chordata; class Aves; order Procellariiformes; genus Oceanodroma; species Oceanodroma leucorhoa. The sequence goes on along the minus strand of JASVER010000084.1, from coordinate 2,122 downwards.
TAAAGGAGAAAAAAAATCAGCAGTTATTGGGGATAGGAACATTCTGTTCATTTTTACAGCTGCCTTGTGCTGGAATAAAAAATATATCCAAGAAAGGTGGAAATAATCAAAGCTCACTTTCTTTTTATCTACAATGTACAGGTATCGTTTTAATTTTGAAAACAAGTTATCTCACATGTGATTAAGTTATACTTTCAAACTTTTTTTGCTTTCAGGATCACATTATTTATCTTATGTTTAAAACTGCTAAGTGACCTCTATTTTTATTTAGGGTGCTTTTTGCACAGGTGACTTCCTCATATTCCTTCTTGACTGGCAGATGACGGTTATCCTTTAGTCCTATAAAATTGTAATCCCCTTTTAAAACCCGTGATGTAAGCAAGGCATGATATTTATTGCTATCACTCTACTTCTGAAAAAAAATGTCTTGCTTTCAGGAACATGTAGCTAAACTTATTAATTTCTTCAGTCAACATAACAAAGAATTCATGTTGCAAAAATTATACAGTCCAGCAGCCACAAAGGAGAGTAGAGTCAGAGGGTTAGGAAGACTACAAGTGCTGATAAAGAGTTTCTGTGTTGGCGAGCACTGCACAGAAGCCAGGCCCACGTTACTGCTGTGACAGGCTGAGTACACCGCTCATGTCAGAGACTTTAAATTAATTTCTCACACACTTCCTGAAGGCACATCCTTGTTCCCTAGGCTGCAACTCCACACGTTTGACTCCTTTCCATAGCTTCTCATTCTCATTCACTCTGCCTGAGAGGTATCCTGCTCTCTTTTCCCTCACCGCCCTTTGCTTTCCTTGCTATGGGCTTTGTGTGCTTTCCAGAACCAACCCCTTTCTTGTTACTGTTTTATGTGCTTTGCCTGTGTGAGGGTCTTTGTCTGCCTCCTCCTACTCTTACTCTCCTCACTCCACATATCAGCAGTTTTGTGTGCGTCCCATTCTGTCATTCCCAATAATCCTTTTCCTCATGATTATTACTCATTCACTTGATGAAATTGAGTTGAATATTGCCTTTGCTCCCACAATAAAAGTCCATATGCATGAGGGAATATGATGTATTTGATTTTTCTTTCTTCCCTATCTTAGGTTGCACTCTGCCTCTACCTGTCTGCATTCATTCCTCCTACATGCTGGGAGTTGGTACGTCCCTCTTTCCTTAAAACCACTGCCGTGACACTTCCGCTCATATTCTTCATGCCCTTCTTTCTGTCAGGGAAATAATTTAGGCTAACAATTTCCTCTGCTGGAAGGATGGATAAAGGCAGTTTCATTATGCTGGGAGATGGTATCAAATATCATAAATCAGTTCTTCTATCTGAAGCCAATTACAAAGATGACTGAAATTATAAGTCTGTTGAAGTTATGCCAGAGGTTCCCTTCCAGTTTTTGCAGCAAACTACTGGCATCCAGGGTTTCTCCTGATATTTTGGAAGTGATTTAACATAGATGTTCTTAGTTACATTTTTTCATCCCAATAACAAGAGTAACAGGTAAACAATACCAAGTTTAGTGTATGGCCTCTCAATTTCAACCATTTAGAATTAATCTACTATATTTAATGCTGCAATCATTTCTCTGGGTATAACTTTATTCATTTTGCCATATTATCCTGGCAAATGAAAAGTTTCAACAGTTGCCAATCTAATTCTTTTGATGTGCAAAGTAATTATTATTGATTTCTTATTTGTAGAGCGCTACCAGGGTAGATCTAATTTCCTTTAGAACAGCAAATTGCTGCTAACAAACTTAAGCAGATAAAACCTTCAGGAAAGGAGCCAGAAATTATTCTACTGTGCATAAACATTCAGCAAAGAGCAGGGAGGTATTGCTTGAAATTCAGTAGACCTCTCACTAGGAGAAAGAATAAATACCTCGTTATGTTCCTCCTCCTGACCTCTATTTTTTTCTCAGGTTTGTTTTTAATGTCTGAGATTCTTCACAAATATAACTCCTTCTCTAATACCTTATGTATGTATACCAAGCTTTGCAAATTTTCTCTCGGAAGTCAGCCTTTCAGTTTCCCCAGTCATTCTGCTGCTTTCTCTGAGATTTAGAATCATAGAATCATTAAGGTTGGAAAAGACCTCTAAGATCATCGTGTCCAACCATCA
>JASVER010000083.1:4499324-4742617 GCA_030449065.1 Oceanodroma leucorhoa | reverse complement strand
TGCCAGCACTGAAATACAGGCATGCTCCTGCACACACCCCTAACTAAAATTCCTAGGATCCAGACCACCAGAACCCAGAGCCAGAAAACAGGGACGAGCTAGCATATCCTCAGTTACTTAAAGGTCTGGATACAAAAAATGCACACACGTTTTCAGTAAGACAGGTTCATCTTTTATTATTTTTTTTTTCCTTTTAGACAAAGCACATTCAAGAAGACAACAGTTTAGTGTTAAGCTAATCACACCCTGTTCCCTATAGTGAAACTCTTGTAAGAAGTACAGAGCCTCTGGAAATGCTGCCACTACTGTGAGCAGACCAGACAAAACCAACACACAAAAGTCAAGGTGTTGGTATCATATGTTACACTAGACTAGTAATAACCCTGACACACTTCGGTGTCACAAACAGGGACCCCAACTTTAGCTAACTAAGATAGTCAAGCAAAATTTTAATAGCAAAACATACCAAGGGTGGCAGCTGAGGATCAGGAGAGAATGTTAGCAAGGGATAAGGCGATGAAGCCACTCACCCTACGATACATCCTCAGTATCCCTGGAAGCCTGTCCATTGCCTGAGCCTTGGCTTCAATCACAGGCAGGAAAATGCCTCCTGCACTCTGCTCTGTCTCTTAACACTTTCATTTTATCTGTCCTTGTTACAATATTAATAGGTAACACGTGCAGACCAATTTCAAGCTTATGACTACGGCTCTAAGGAAAACATGAAGAAATACAACCAGGTAAGGCAATACGGTTTCCGTCAGAACTCATCCTCAGGTCCTGGCAAAACTAAGCACAGAAAAATTCAGATTTTAGCACCTGTGAGTGCTAAAGAGGGAGGGAGTGGTCTGAGATCAGGTTTCACCTGAATCTAATACTCATACATGTAAAAGTCTATTCACAGACAAGGCATAGACAGTACCTTGCAGACAGCTAACAGAAGTTCGTTTTGCCTCCCCTACTGAGGCAGGGATGTGTCCAACGACATGTCAATTTACCTGCCATTCCCAAAAAGCTAAGAGCCACACCCAGGTCCTAGGACTGGATGAGCATGGAGCTCTTCACTTCCCCCAAAATCCTCAAAGTCTGCCTTTCAGCTAAACACTAGACAGGGCGGGGGGGGACACACCAAAACAGTGAAAATGATTGCCTTTGTTTTGGGAAGCTACTTACCGCAAGAATAAAATGGAAGGGATGATTCAGTACAGCACGTTGGAGACTACTGCTGTGGTGAATTAATGTATCCTGTACGGAAAAAAGGAAACAGACAAAACTTGGTCACTAAGAGCTCTGGTTACTGCCTAGTCAACACTCAGAAATGCTGCGCTCCTCCTGCAATACTGATAATTTGCCTGACAATTTTCTGAGATTCATCAGATCAGTTGACTTGCAGTGGGCTTTTCTGAGTCAGGGCAGGTTATTTTGTGGGTGGCACATTATTTTACAGGTGGAGAAATACTCTAAAGATTTCTCGGACACCTTCCATCCACATAAATGGTTTTTAAATACTGAAGTTTAAATTTTGGAATGGTCAATATTCCATTCCCAGTACTTTGGCTAGTTAGGAAACTGCCCAAAAAAAGCAGTCAAGGAGAAAAATAACAGAACCACCCTTAGATAATAGTGGTCAATTTAAAAGCATCTTGTGCATGGTCCCTTACCACCCCGTAGACAAATAACCATCCTGCATTAAGTCATTTGGCTCAGGTCTCAGAAGATCCCCATTCTACTCTTCCGTGTTTCCTTGATTTCCTCTGTGATGATAGGCAAGGCAAGTATGCTCACGGGCTATTACTCCATCAGTAGCAACACTGTGACCTAGAGAGAGTGTCAAGTGAAGTCTGGAACAATACAACTAAAAGTCTTTCACTCCATGCCCCATAAAAGCATGAAGAGGACCCTACACAAGCCAAAAACAGAACACACACAAACAACTCCGCAGTCCTTGCCTGATAAACACAGGCACTGCTGTTTCCCTGTCCCCACCTCCAAAGGGCACAAGCAGGTGTCAAACTGCAGGACAACTCATAGCCATGCATTACAGAAAGACACAGGAATAGGATGGATCATTCCCTTTCATGGTCAACAGGGAATGGGGTTAGGGCAATAAACGCTAAGAGGGTGGCCTTCATCCTTACTCCTTTACTGTAGTGAGTGCAGAAGGGAAAGAGAGGTGCTTGCACACAACTTCTGATAAAACAGCATTCACTCAGGTCTCCCCCCTTTCTTACAGCCTACTCCTCCTGCGTACAGGATAGAGAAGATAAGCACACCMATTGCTGTTTGGAGCGGTGGACGCGACAAATTTGCAGRTCCAAAAGACATGGCACAGCTACTTCCTCGGATTACTAATCTCATTTACCATGAGCATTTTCCTGCTTGGGGACATCTTGATTTCATCTGGGGCCTKGATGCAACTGAGAAAATGTATCAGAAAATCATTGAACTAATAACAAAACACCCTTAGCGCTTCACACAGGGAACTCATTCATCCAATAAAAACCCTGAAGATTTCTATTTAGCAGTAGAGTATGGGTATAGGGATTGGCATAGGGGTTTAGAAACCACTGTTGATTGGTTTGCAGGTTTTTTTATGTTGTTTTCCATGGTGTTGCATTAATTTGGTGACTGCGGTCTCTCTGAGGAAGTTGAGGTACGTGGGGATGACCGCTGAAAACATATTAGAAGAACACTTCAGGGATCACTTATTTTGGAAGATTTTAACTTTTATAGGACTGATTTTGCTACAGTTAAGATTTCACTTTCTCTTCCCTTGTAGATCAATATCACATATTCCACCTGAGACAGAGGTGTTATCCCATGAAAACCCAAAAATGGGAGATAATAATTTCTCTGTTGAAGTATTACTAATCTTTGTTTAAATTATATCATCTATCCTCTCGATAGTGTTTCGCCTGTTTTCCTCTCCTCACGTTACCAACAGCAGCAAGCCAGACCCAAAAGAGCTTCAGTTGTAAGACTACCCTGGCATCTAAGCAGACAGTTGTTGGCTTTAATGGCCCAAATGCCACAGAATCCAACATCAGAAAACCTATGTCAGAGAGAAATCACTTGATTCTTGGACAGATGCAGATACCCGCTTATCCTCACACTAACTAATGGTTTGTTAACCCCCTTACTACAAAGTTCACAACTGTCCTCATGCTCATACCTGGCAACTGAGTATTGAGGTGATGCAGACACAACAGCAGCCTGCATACAAAGGACGACAGCATCCATCTCAAGAAATATTCCCGGCACTGTCAGTAAAGAAGTTGTTTCAAGTTCTTCTAGCTTCTCAGTTCACCATGTTAGTGTGTCCCACTTACCCACCTACAAGATTATTCCAGGAGGTGAAAGATCACATCAAAGGGTTCATCACTGCAGGCCAAGACAGGGTAGCTCAGGTACTGTGAGTGTTTCTGGGTGGGAACTTAAGCCCAGATTCCTCAGTCAAGACTTGTGGCAAATGAAGCCCATTTGATGATGATCTGAGAGATAGACATCAATATATAAGACATGTTTGTCTCATGCAATATAGAAAACACATGCTAAGGAGATGACACACCTTCAATGGTTGGACTTGATGACCTTTTTTCAATCTGAACAACTCTGATTCTATGATTCTCTAGCAGCCTGTAGTACTACTGGGAACTGAGCTGACAACTTCTGGAGAGGTTCACAGTCCAAGACACAGAGATCACGAAGTGGATATTCTCAATTACACCACATTATTTATAAACCCCAGTGTCCTGACCACCCCAGAGAACTCAAAACAGACCTAGCCCACCTCCACAACGTGGCAGGGCAGAACTGGCATAGGCACATCAAACACTACACCCAATACAAACACAAGCTCTCAGTCTGAAGGGAGGGGGAGCAGGACCAACAATTCCAGCTTAGATAAAGAGGAAGCCAACACCTCTTTGAACTGTCTGGCAGCAAAGCCCTTCACCTCTGCTCTCATTCACACTTCTGCAGCACCACCTAACATTTAGACAAGATGCACATGATGAACGTGACAGCGTGACACTGCACAAAACATATGATGGAAGGGAAGGAAAACAAAGAATCGCAACACCAAACTCCTCCTACCCTCATCAGTGGTGCCTTTTCCCTGCCGCAGCATCAGGGCTAACCATGAACTAACTCAGATTCTCCATGAACCAGAGCACATGGTTCTGCCCAACTGAAGGAAGCAAAGGGCAGATACTGGGGACTGACCTTTCTGGGAAATCAATGAAGGGGAACCTAGCAGTTCCTCAAAACCTGGTTGTGCAGACAGAGGTCTGAGATTAAGCTCACTCAGCTTGGAAGCAGCCACCAAGGGGCACTCCAGGACATCAAGTTCAAACTTCTCTAGAGGGCCTTCCTGTGCCGTACAAGAAGAACCAGCCACAGACACACCCTGCAAGAGGTTACAGGGAAGCATTCAGGTCAGCGACCAACACTGCTTGGGAAAGAATGCAACATGGAGTGTCTTCCATACTGAACACCTAAATCAGCCTAAGGTTCAACCTAAGATCACCTCTCACCTAAAAAACTGAGTTTTACAAAGGATTGCCGAATTGTCTAATGGAAGACAATGATTTCCAAATGCTCACCAGATAGGCTCTCCATTTGCCAGAGATTCCTGCAACCAAACGTTATCTTCTTACTGCCATCCATCAGGAATGCATTCCTGGAATGGCCAGTGTCTGGACAAGAGGAACACCCATCCCTTACACTTCCCCTCGGAAAACTGTTAGCTACCTGGGCAACATCCTTGTAGCACTGTAAGGGTCCCCTTGCACTTCTGCTTCAGGTTGGGATTGAGCCCAACTGAGCACAAAGAAACCCCTCCATGGCACGGACCAGAGCCTGTTTTTTGTAACACTTCCAGCCAAACTCAGTGAACCACAAGTGCCACATGAAGAATGCAAGCAAACAAGGGGAGTGCTCATACAAACAGAATTTTCATTGCTTGGCCGAATCAGCCCATCCTGTTCTTAAAGCCAGGACTGAGACCTGTGGCCCCATACCCCAGCCATCAGCACCAAGAGTGGTACTTCAAGGCTGGGATGCCAAGCAGGCAGAACAGCCGTGCACACAGTGAAAGGAAGGAAAGGAAATGCCCTTACCGTGCCCAGGGAGAGGCAGGATGAGCTAAATACAAGTATCTTAGACCATATCTAGACTTCGGTGTCCAGGTTTGGGCCCAAGGAAAGACATCAATATACATCAATATCTGCTGAGTGGGTTCAGCAGAAGGCCACCACGAAGGTCATCCAAAGTTATCATGGAGCGACTGCTGTGTTGGCTAGATGTTGCTAGCAGAGATCTGGGCCAGCCCACAGCACTGCGCTGCACAGCCTCCTCAGAAACCCAGGCTGACAGCCCCTCTTCCTACTGCAACCCCCTGCCTCCTCTGCCTTAGGGGAGAAAGTTCCCTCCTCTCCAGCGATCCCTCTTCCCAGGTACCACAGTCCCATGCCAACCACCRCACCTTCATTTAAACCTTCCTCTTCTTCCTCCTTACCCATACACACCTTCCTCAGCAACAGTGCTAACCGCGTTTCCCCTCAGTTAGCCGCATCCCCGGCGCAGATTAGCCCAGGTGAGGCGTGCGTGCCCACCGGTACCCGAGGTACGGACGTACTTAAGCGACGGCTGGCCTGACACCAGGAACGTGGGGAAGGCGGAGGGGACGCACGCCAGGTGAGCACGGGCCGCGCTGCGGAAACCCCCTCGGGGCCCCTCAGCCCTCCCGCAAGGCACCTCCCGCGCCCGCCGCCGCTTCCCCTCGCCCTCCCGCTGGGCTGCAACGGCGGCCCCGTGCGCCGCGCAGGCTCCTCCCTTCGCCCCGCACCGCAACCTGGGCCGGCTGCGGCGGCGCAAGGCGCTCGGCTGGGCTCGGCTCGGCTCGGCGCCGCCGGCACCTGCGCAGGGCGCCCAGGGCAGCCGAGTCCCGGCGGGGCCAGGCCGGGCGGCGGAGGCCCAGGTCGCCCCGCGGAGGCCCAGGCCGCCCCGCCGCTCCTGCCTCCCCCCGCCCCGCGGCGGGGCGGGAGCCCCCCGCTTTGTCTGCAGCGCCGGCCGCCGGGGCCGCTCACACCGAGATCCGGTAAGCAGCCACCGCCTTCCCCGGCCTGGGGAGCTGGCGGGGCGCTGCCTCCCCGCCTCCATCCCGCTGCTTTGCGCCAACGGTCCCTGCGGGCAGAGGGAGAAAGAAGTAGCGCCGCGCCGTGCCGGGCGCTGCCCCTTCCGGGGCYGGGAGCGGTGGGAGCCGTGGCCGGTACGAGCTCCATCAGCTCCGCTGCCCCGGCGAATGTCCCCGGTGCGCGGTCGGGTCGGGCCGGCCCGTCCCCGCCCCGGGCGTCAGGTGCCGCGGTCCCAGGAGGCCTGTCGGAAACCGCCCTCCTCCGGGCGGGGCGGGCCTTGGTGCACGAACGGCCCCAGGCGGGTGCGCGCTGGAGCGGGGAGGAGCGGGGGAGCAGCTCCCGGTGCGTGGATGCGGCGTGGGCACCGCGGTGTCAGCGGCAACCTCTGGCAGCGCGGGGCGGCGGGGAGCAGCGAGCCTGGGCTGGGTAAAGCCGCTGACTTCGCCGCGCCTGCAAAAATAGGCGATTATGGTGTGGTGGGGAGCAGAGTTCAGAACGTTGTCGTGTTTCAGGGAGAAATCAAACTTACAACAGTACTCTATTTTTAAATAATTTCCATATACATGTGAAAGATTATCATCGGAACAGAAAGTGAAAGAATGTAAAAAAAGAAGAAATTGTGTTCGCTGGGCATCTGTAACTCTCATAAGCTGTTTCTGCTCATGTACCTCATTTTGTACCTACCTCGTTCTGAGCTCCGTAGGATCTAAGGTGTCCCTCCGAAGCGCACCGAGGAACGTAATTCACTTCTCTCACACCTGGATGCACTCTGCTGTTTCAGAAGGGTGGCGAAAAGTCTCTTCTGGGGGAATTCCCCTTGGTTTGGAATTCTTTTGATTTAATATGCACGTGGTTCTGAATGCTTGTCTGAGAAGTCATRGGCAGGAAAAAACCCACCTTTTACTGAGAATGGAAAGTGGTGAGATTGTGAGGTCTTGGATGGACTGTAGCTCCCAGGGAGTTCATTCCTCAGGTGAAGACCACCTTGGGAAAGTTCTGTCTTCACAGAATTGGGTTTTCTCCTCATTGCAGGCTGAAGTGGTTGACTGTCCAAAGCTGTAGTTTCCATACATTTGATAAATTGCCTTAGATCATCAGGTCCTAGAAAATAGGATACAGACTCAGAACTTCATGAAATATTCCTAGGAGAATGGAGTCCTGGTTTGTTGTTGTGGGTGTTGCTGAGGCAATATAYTGTGTTTCTCTGTAACAGCTTGATTTTCTGAGGTGCTGAGCGCATTTCTGCTTGGTATATTGCATGTCTGGGTGCTAAAGGTATGAATAACTAAACCGAAGGCCAGTGTTGACAAGTCCAGAGTTGCATAAATCACAGGAGAGTGTAGGAAGCATTCCTCCCAAATCCTGTATAATTCTGTAGGTGCAAATTTCATAGTTATGTTTTTTTAATAGTATTTTAGATGGCTGTAAGTACAGGGGAGTTATTTTGTAGTATTGTGTTTAAAAATAGGGTTCAATGTCTTGATCAATCCTGCAGTCATGTGTATTACTAATATTGCTATGGGGATACTGTGAAGGCATTTCTCATGTGGTTTTTCTTTATGTGCGTGAAGCGTGCTCAAGGTCAGGCCTTAAGGCATTTCCTGGAAGTTAATCACCAAGCTGAGGAAAAGTGTAGCTCAAGGTGAGGGGTGTCCTGAAATCTTCAACTGCTGAGGGAGTGACAAGGTGACTTATGCATGAAGACACTGGGCAAATGCTGTATAAAAATAACTATTTGGTCTCTGTTTGCTGGACTTGTATGCATAGTGGTTTTTTTCTGTTCTTATCYGACTCCTGAGATTTTATTTCTGTATCAAAGGTTACATTTCCAGTTTGTGTTCTGAAACTCAATTTGCTGCCATGTAATGAAAGTCTTTGTCTATTTCATTTTAATAAATATTTAACATTTAGATTGCCATGCCAGAAAACATATTTTCTGGTCATAGTTTCCATTATAAATAGAAGTATCAGTCCATGAAAGCAAATGATCTTGCTTGTACAGTTCCTGAATGATCCGTGTGTAGTGGCTTAGTACTGTTGTTGCACAGGCATCCCTTTTATAAAAATCCAGCATTTTCAATCTTACACGGATGATGCCTCATGGTAATGCTGTGAGTCAGGCACCTGCTCAGACACAACCCATTGCCTACCACTTCCTACTGGCAGCTCTAGGTGACTCACAGTTCAGCACACAACACACAGAATTGCGTTAGAGAAACTGTGGGCTCACTACATAACCAATGTAGAATGTATCTTCCTCTTTTAGCACCTCTGAGCCACTGTAAAAAGGCCTTCAGAGACGTCTAGCTCTCACCATTGATATGGCAAGGAGCTTGGATAGGCTGCAAAGATCATTGGACTCATCCTGAAGGGAAAAGCAAATAATTTGGAAATAGGCTCAAAGGTAGTCTGTGCATAGCTTCACTGGGGTGAATAGCCTGCTGGCCTGCAAGTGTATAAAATGTTAGCCACAAATCATTGTGCTCAGCTTTGATATTCTGGATAATTCAGCTGACTTTCAAGCAGCCCTGTGAGCTGACTGTGTTGCAGTCAGTGCTGCTATAAAACATGTGCTTGCCATTGTCAATCTTAGCAAACTTACAAAAGAGAAGTTAAATACTGTAACTTCCCAAGTAGAAAAAATGGTCTAAAGCACACTGAATTCTTCTTGTGCTTTAGCCAGACATTCCTGGGTTTTTTTCCCATCTGCTCATAGCATTAGACATCCTGAATCATCTAGGATAGGGCAGGAGGTCAAAGACTTCATTAGGAAATCAGCTAGCTGTATTAGCTTAATATAAGCATCATACTGCAGAAACATGCCAGATTAACTGGTAGTTATTTGTAGTGGTTGACCACGCTCCATCCTGTAGGTAATATCACTATCAGTTTTTTACCTGCACTTTGCTTATTTAACCATTAGTGTACAAAATAGTCAGAATCCATTGACCCCAAATTGTTTTTTCTAGTTTTAAAGCCACAAGGCAAGCGTCATTTTTTATAGGCAATTTAAGAGACTTCAGATGAACTGTGAATTTGTGTGTCAGAAATGTCAATTAAATTTAGTTCTTTTTTTTACATTATGAACCATAAGAAGTAAGACAGAATAGGAATTTGTCTTCAGATAGAAACAGAAATTGATTGTTGCAACCGGTTACTTACGCAATTAACAAATGTCCGTATTAGAAGTTATGGAGTCTRGAAGTGTTATAAAATTACATAGCAAGTGTTGCCTCTGAGAGAAACAGGGCTACAGGCAGAAAAATCTGTGAAACCTGAGGATTTGCAAGGAATCGTGCTTTCTATGTTTCTTGGAAGCCTATGAAGTGTTGCAGACCTCTGTGCTGATTTTAGCCGCTCATTTGTTTCCCTTAGCAACACAGCTTCTTGTCTTCATGCTGGAAGTTAGTTTTATCAGTGATGTTATGGATTGCAGGTRTCTTTTTTTCAGTATTTCAGCTGCATCATCAAAGAACAAATTATATAACAACAGCTATTTCTTTTATTTCTGCCCTCTTCTGGCTTACTGTGCCCTGGTACACTAATTTTGATGGGGGATTGTTGTGGATTTCCTAAAGGAAGGAAATGGCACTGTTTTTCTACACCATGTCCAGAACATTCTTTTAGTGGGTCACTGGAAAGATGCTGTTCTGKGTTGCATAAGTATATTTTAGTGACTGCCTAAGAAGGCTATTGCTTGTAATCTAAGACATTCTAACATTGGTGATGCTTATGTATACAGCTCAAATGCATAGGGTTATGTTGTAGTAGGATGGACATACTAGATCTTGACTTCAAAACAGCCTGCATAAAAATGAACGAGAAAATAGGTGAAGGTTAGAGTTCTTTTCTGTGCTCTGAGGCAATGGGAAAAGCCTGTAGGTTCCACATTCATACTCTCTGTAGGGAATGAGTCAGGTTTTTGCATGTGTCATGGTGGACGTTRTCTGTATATTGTAGTGGTTTATCAGAGTCTTATCAGACCCAGTAGCAACCTAATTTTATTGATGTAGCTTCTTAATGCAGTAATGTTTGTATCTGTTCCGAAAGGAAAACTGTCCCTAGAAAACAGCCARTCAATGATATTCAAGTAGCTACATTAACAAACTGCAGTCATGCAAATATTTGCAGAACAACTTTAAAAGTCTTCAAATAATTGTTCCAACTCTTTTAACCGTGGGAGAACAGACCCTTGTTTCACCCACATTTTCTTTAGATGAAAATAAAGCTCAGTTTTGTGATGTAAGGTACAGCACTGAGTGGCATAACCRTACAGGCAAGACTTGGGTTTGGCAGATCTGTGCGGGGAGGATCTCCTCTGCACGCGATTCCTCCCCCTCAGTAGCCCAGCAGGTGAAGGTGCTGCTGTCTGCACGCCACCGTCACACTCTGCCCAGAGACCTCTAGGCAGTGTGCTGGGAGGTGGGTGGGACTGCTCCTTCACAGTGGGTGAAAAAGAGGATATAACCTTGACCCACTTCTAGGAGAGATGATTGAATAGCTCAGCAGCTGCCTCTGGGAGCTAGCGGAGCCTGGGAGGAGGTCTTGGCAATGCTGTTTAAATGGAGCCATGGAGCTAAGCAGCAGTGTTAAATTATGGACCGTTATTGAGGCAGGCTTTTCTAGAGCCAAGCTTAGCAGCTCCTACTATGAAGAGCAGTTTCTCCACTGAAAGATGCGGGGTTCTCAGCAAGCGGCTCCTTGCGGTGCTGCTTTTCATTGAAAGGCCATTCTTTTGGTTTTGGTTGATTGGGTTTTTTCTCTGCCCAAGAGAATGATCTTGCCATGACATTCAGTGCTTTGTTGKTTTTTTCCAGAAGAGACTGCTTACTATACTAGCTGAATCACTTGCTGTAATGGTGAACAGTTGTTTCAAAAAACATGTTGACAGATGAACATCCTGTTTCTTTTTGGAGAGAACCAACAGAAGGCAGTTTGCTATTTAGGCTGTTTTTTAGCATATTTTATATCAAAGCCAAGTGTGTGTATAAATGATTATGTGCTGTGCCAATACATGGCCTGGCATTTCAAAAAGAGCTGAATGAGTTAGGTGCTTGTATTTCTAACCTATTTTTCACCAAATTCACCTGAACATCTGCTTCAAAGTACAGAAGTACAAGTATCTGCATCATGGGTGACTTATTGGCATGAAACAGTCCTTTATCTTCATCTGGCAATCACTGGATGTGCCCTATTTCAGGTTTGCTGAGACAATTTAGTTCCATTATGGGTAATTAAAAGGTGGGTTTTGCACTTGCTAATTTGGCTATTTTAATGACAACTGGCGCCTTTAYGGTTTGAGACGCATCTTTATTCCAGGATTCTATAATCATCACACTTCCTAGTATAGTAAAACAGAGTATTACTGTGTTAACTTCTCATGACAATATTAAAGCAAGCTTTTTCTTACCATGGGATGAATGCAGAACAGTGCTCTCAAGAGTAGTTTGTAAGAAGCAGAACTACGCCACATTTTAGCTCCTATATTAGCAAATATTTTTAGATATATTGTAAGGATCCTGATCCCAATGAACTGAAGTGAATGATTTTGATGGGAACTACATCTGGGCTTTATATWCCACCAAAACATCAAATAAAAGAATGAGTATTTCTGAAATAATCCACTATTAAAAATATGCAAAGAATAAATCATTGCTWATGCCCCACGTCCCTGTTATTCTTAACAAAACCTAAGCTTTGAATGAAAAAAGTGCTTTGGAAAGTTTTGCCAGTGATGTCCTTAATGCAGCTTTCTGGTAAGACCAATAGTCAAAATATTGACAAATCTTGCTGACAGCAGTGAAGTCAGTGTGTTATGACTAATTCCCTTGGAATTTAAAAATATGTTACAAAGGGGAAACTAATGTTTCAAAGTAACTAATAACACTATTTCAAAGTAACTAATGTTACAAAGCGGTAACTAATGATTAAACTAATACTTGCTGAAGTTAGGCAGTTACTTGCTTATAAATCTAAAAAGCTCATTCAACATTTAAAAACCTCTTCCGAAGAACTGAAGAAGGAAAAGCAGCCTCAAGATGACGATAGGGAGTTGAAATTCAGTCCTCATGCTCTGCTGTGAGCTAGTTTCTGGGAAGTACTGGTACTCTGAGCTCCTCTTTGCGGCTGTGTGTTCTCCAGGCAGCGTGAGCAGCGGGACCCCGGCTGGGGTACCGCCGATCACTGTGCATCCTTTGGCAGAGCGTGCTCCTGCTTGGCTTCGGTGTCTTTGCTGGTACAGTCGTCTCACACAGTCAGGTTACATCGGTGAAGGACATACCATACTAAATAGACATTTCAGAGCCTGTCGTAGGAATGCATGAAGGCTGATAGGAGCTCTTTCTGCCCAGCCTGTGAGCTGGCTCTGCACAAGGCATTGCAAACACAAACCGTGTAACTTCAGTAGTTCACTTGCTGCGCAGCCACGCGTACCACCTTTCGCTACCGCGGGGCACAGTCACATAGCTTGCAAACTCAGCTGGGTCGTGCCTCGGGCTGTGAGCACAGGCAGAGGGGCTCTTGTTTGTCCACATCCATCCGTCCTGGCAGTTGTTTGAAACATGCCAGCGTGCAGCGAACTGTGAGGGCATTGGAGAATCTGTGATGAATTATGATATTGTACCTCTCAGAAAACCATGAGAGTTTGTGTATGCATTCTCCAGATCTTCTCACACCACCTCTGTCTTATTAGCCTACTCTTGAGGTACTTGGTATGTCTTGATATACTTACTCTATCTTCACGTACTACTGTTTGCGTATACTTTTAAGTTAAAATTGCGCGCTCTGCTTTTCACTTTGCTGGTACTTGGTAACATGCTTGTTAGCCTGAGCAGAAAGCATGACTTTCAATGCCATTTAAAATGCTGGTTTTCTCACTTTGCTCTATTTCCTGTGGCTGAAGGCCTTTGATTTAATAAAGCTGGATTTTACAAAGGATTAATGCATAGTATGATAAGCTGGATCACATAGGAAAACAAGTGGGTTTTGAGGAGAAAATGGGATTTGGTGAGGAGTGCCATTACCAATGAAATCAAGAAAAGTTTCTTAACTGCTGAATGGGTGTTAAATTCTTATATTCTGATAACAACTCTCAGAAAATTCATCATTAGAAAAATCTTGATTTGCATGCTAAATGTCCAGACATTTCTTCTTAATCAAACATCACCTGAGTCCATCTAAGTTGGTTGGAGTACCTGAAATTGTAAAGCAGAAAAATGCATCTTTACTCTTGGAATTTAGGGCACTTTAAACTCTAATAGACTAAGACAGCTCCAAGCTAGCGTTGCTACTTATCCCTTGTGGTTGGGGTTCACTGTAGTGTGAACTGTATTAGCATAACTGTTTTGTATATTTGAATATAATTAGTTTCAGTTGCACAGAGAGGTCTGATATTTGAATTTCTCTTTGCTCGTGTAGAGTGAAATATAAGTGTATTTCCAGAAGACAAAAAGTCACTTATCAGGACTGGGCAATTCTCATAGGCACTGTACAAGCTCTTAGGGTACATTTTTGAAGCCAGCTCCTACCAATCTAGGACAGCACTACCTCGGAAAGGGGCAAGCCTGTCCGTTTTGTTGGCTTCATGTTTCTGCCTCCTCCCTTGCATTCTGAGTTTGAGAAGGAAGTAATTAATTTTTACAGTCCATTTGATTTTAATTCGGATCAGCTACAGCTTGCCTTGAAGTCACTGGTGTCAACAAGGTGGAAGTACAAAGAAGTACAAAGGTGGGGGTGAGGGAGCCCCTTGGCAGTATCACGGCCTTCGACCAGCTGAAGGTGATTGTGAAGCTGCACGACGAGGAACATTATGCACAGGGGCATTCCAGGGAACTGGCAGACATGCCTATAGTGGTGTTTTTAGTAAAGCTTAACTTTCTGCATTTTAATCGTTTGTAATTCTGGCCAGCATGCCCACGTGTTAAGGACAATATATTGGAGTGCAGTCATAAGACAGCCCACATTCTTTTTAGGATTTTTTTTTTTAAATTATGCTGCCACCTGTAATAGCTAATACATCTGAGTCTTATTTGACATTTTTGTGAAAGTGATACAAATTCACCCTAGTAGTTTTTCTTTATTTACCGTGTCTGGTTTTTAATGTGCTCCTGAAGCCAAATTTTAAGTCAGTTTCCTCTTTATTTGCAGCAATTCTTCTGCTAAGCTCTTGCACTGTGGCTTGACTTGTGCTCTCTGCAGAGCTGCTTCATCCTTTCAAAGCTCCGACACAATTTTGAGGAAGTATGGGTTTCTGCTGTTACCAGATGTCTCCTCTTTAAAATACCTGGTATTACGCGCTTTTTTTTTTCTTATTTTAGTGCTTCTTTAGGTTAAAAAAATCACTGAAATAACTTATAACTTTAATATTTGTAGATGCAATCAAGGTGAGAAATGTTTGCAAGTAAAGGGTCTCATGATGTCTCCCTGTGCAAGTTCCAGAGAGATTTTGACTGGGGGATACCATAGGCTTCTTTAACAAAGACCTCTTTGGGAACGCTGCCCTCCAAACAAAACCCAAAAAAACCAAAACACCAATTAGTGGCTTTTGTGTTTCTCACTTGCTGCACTGACATTTTTCCACTTGCCTACCAGCTAGGCTGAGAGGTCTTCAAGGTGTGGTAATAGCTGAAAGAAGCATATGATCCATATCCCATATCCTCCATAGGGAAGGATCTCAAGAGCATTCTCTTAAGTATCCACTACCTCACTAGATTTCGGAGAAAGTCTGTAAGGGAGAAAGTGCTTGAAAAACAGTTTTCTTGCTCAAAAGCTGCTAATTGAAATAGGGAATTGAATAGAAATACATTTCTGCACCCTTCACTTTTGAACAATTTTTTTTTTTATAAACTGAATGACTGTAATATTTTGCAGTTTGTCATACTTGGATGCATACTTTAGACCCAAACCAGCCTTCCATTCAGCTATCATAGATCTCCCAGTTGCTTCTAGGGGAAATAAAAAAAAAAAAAATCCACAACTAATGGATAAGTGATTGAATAAATGATTTTAAAACATATGCTTTTTAGCTCTCAGATTTTTGTTTTTATTTTTATTCCTGAGCCACACAGAACATATGAATGCAGAGTCTSTTATTGAAGATTTTATTTCTGCTTAGAACCTGAGCTGCAGGGGCAGAAGACTAACACGAACTCTTGTGCTGGCCAAGCTTTCAGCCCTCTCCCTTCACAGTCTACCACATCTATAGTGGTCCAGCTGAAGAAGGGTTTCAGATGGAACTAGCCATAAGGCAGTATAAGGCAGTAGGGTAAGCTAAAGCGAAAATATGTAATCGTTGTGGTCCCATGGGGCCTTTCTGCAGTCCGTGAATAGGCAATGAATAGGCTCTCCTGCCAGGCTGATCATTTACACCAGAGCTCCGTGTATGTAAAATTAAATTGTTCAGAGAACTGTTTCCATTAGCTGCAACCACAACTAATGTTGATGTCTTGGGTGTATAAGCCATGCTCCATTTTTTTTGTCACAAATTGTGCAAGCATTTAGAATACCTTAATTTGAAAAAAGCAGGTCTTGAAATTGAATTCACAGACCTGTGACATACCTGATGATGAGAATAAAAATCTTGAAAATGGAAAACACGGATATAAAGTCAAACAAGAACATATTCATTGAGATTGGGAGGTCATACATAAAAGTAGAGTAAGATTGAATTAATAAGGTGGAATGAGTATACCAGTGAGGGCTTTTACAAGTAAAACAGGATGATTCTGATTATTTTAAAGAAAGTGTGTTACTTAAATTTATTTAATGTCTCCTGTAATACTTGCATTTATTGTTAAAATTAAAGACTGATCTAGTAGATACTGTTAGGTTTTGGGAAAAAAAATGAGCAAGACCCAAATACAGAAATCAATACTTGAGAAATGCAGCCAGCTAAAAACACATTAGGGATGTTTTTCTCTAACCCAGAGTCCTCTGGCCTCTAGAGAGAGATGTGCTGAGAAAATATCTTTGCTGAACCCACTCTTTATGCTTTTACAAAAGCATAAAGCATATTTATTGCAATATATAAAGTGCCTTCAACATTCAGGACCAAATGTGTTTAGATTGAGTGCCCAGAAGTGAAAAACCACATTAGGAGCTTCATTTTCCTATTTCCAGTGTAATTTAAATAATTCATTTCCCTTTCAGGGGTTTGTTGGGGGGTTTTTTGCTGATGACCACAACATGTCTAAATATTTGTCTTTACTTTTTCAGAGCTGTGCAAGAAGCCATTACTGTCAATCGCTTCACCAGAGTTCATTGTATTTTGAGTGTTGTTGAAGTCAGCAAGCTGTGCAGGTGGAGCTCGTGGTGCCTGAAATATTTTCTCTGCTTTATATTACTGATATGATTTTGTGTGCTAAGTTTTATTTTTAATTATAGGCTTAGCAGAATAAAAGGTGCCAGATTCACACTGTTTATAAATATGTTTGTCAAAACATATGCTCAAGAAAACACAGATGCTGTGATTAGTCTTTGACCTTTGAGTTTTTCACTTAATGCTTGAAAGTTGGGTTTTTTTGAAGTTGCTGTAAAAATTGTAAAAATTTGTTATATTGTGTTCTAATCCACTGTAATAACATTAGAAGAGGTCGGCTAGTCCACACTGTCCTGTAAGCCCCCCTGCATTCCCATTTTAAATTCTAGATGCCTGGTAAATTTTAGATTATTATTAAATATGCGAGTACTGTGATACCAAAGTAATGAGTGGGCGCAGGCATGCAAACTTACATGACGTTTTAATGTATTTCTAATCTGAATGACTTGTCATATTTTTTTCCAGCACACGACCACAATCAACGTATCTATGTTCAAGTTTCCCTTGGTCTAATAAATCCTGAGACAGCTGGCTGCAAATATTGTGCGCTGGATTGGTGCTGCCCTTTGCAGTCAGATGGAGACTTTGGAGGGAAAGAGCGATCTCCTTGGTTTGCAGACAGAGAACAACATGGAACAACCATTCACTGTTAGCTCGTTGGTATGTATTAAAGCAAATAAATGCTTTAACAGCTTAGCACCCTCTCTCTCCAATAGGAAGCAATTCAAGAGAGCTGTTTAGCAGTGTTGGCTGTCAGCTACAAGGGTTTCTCTGGCATGTTGCCAGTTCCTCGCACGTTTTGCCTGATGGTTTTGTTGGACTTTAATTTATTTCTTTATATGTGGTTTATGGGGGTTTAGCTTGTTTCAGTGATCAGGTTTTTAAGAAGTTGAAGTGAACATTTTGAATAGAAAGAATTTTCTATTCTACTTTCTTTCTATAGAAAGAAAAAATTTTCATCAAAGTAAGAGGAAACAACTTGCAGTACCGCTTAGTTAGCCACTTAATGGGAAGGTAATGATTATAATAAGCAGCTATGCTGCTTCTTCAGTAGAGTTAGTTCTAACTTCTTAGGCTTTAACTGCCTCATTTGAAACTGGAAATGAACATTTGAAGTGAACTATTGACTGATCAGGGAAACTTATTGCTCTTTGTTAGCTAAACTATACCCAGCAGTCATACCCTATACATCATGTAATAGGAGTCTAAGTATTCAGGCCCTCCAACAAATTATTTCAATAACTTAAGGCAGAACCTTATAGAATTTCATGTGGGGGGGATTCTAAAGAGGACACACTTTGTGTTGCCTTTGATAATTTCTACAGAGGTTTACTTAATTTTATCTTTTTTCCTGGGATTTTTTTGTAGTTTGAGGATTTGGGGAGGGGGATAAGATCAATTCTTATTTGTAATTGCAATCACAATTTATTTGCAATTGAGAAACATGTTGGAATATTTCAACTGTGGCTAGCGATGGGGAAACCAATGCCTATTTTGAGAAAAAAGCTGATTTCCCTTGAGTTTCTTGACTGAGATCACTTACTGAAAGTGAAACGTAATATCTGGTTCTCTTTGCTAATCTCTGTTCTTTTTCAGAAAAAGTTAGTAGCTATTCCTGACCATACAGACATCTCTGTGACCCCAGAAGAGAGAGTACGTGCCTTAAGCAAACTTGGCAGCAATATCACAATCAATGAAGATATCACTCCGCGTCGTTACTTTAGATCTGGAGTAGAGATGGAGCGAATGGCATCAGTGTATATGGAGGAGGGAAACCTGGAGAATGCTTTTGTTTTTTATAATAAGTTCATAACGTAAGAAACAATTTGTAGTCATTGCGGCTTATAATTCTGAGTAAACTGAAGAGTTGCATTGAAAACAGGGCACCCCACTAGATTAGGAGAAAAATGTTCGGTGTGTTCTTGCAGAGTAGCTTTGTTCTTTGGAGGTCTTTACTCTAACCACAGGCTTTGTTATAATTTCATCTCAGCTGTTAGTATAGTAGTCCCACCCATCTATTAACAGCCAGGCGTGAACTAACCTAAGATACAGAGGTTTAAGTTTACTGTACCAGGCTATACTATGAGCGCTGTTTCCAACAGATTATTCTGTTTCTATCAGCATGTTGCTTAAATACAGGGCATGGCTTAAAAAGCAATGTTTAGATAAGATTTCTGAGCCTTTAATAGTTACACCCTATGAGCTTCTGCTGATTTTAAAGATGGTAGTATTGCACAGCACTTAAAAAACATGAAAAAATGGCTTTTTGCCTCTTTTTACTTTTCTTCCCAAAAAGATTAAGTGTAATTTATTGCTTCTTACAGGACTAAATGCAAAATCCACAATATATGTTCATTATATGATTATTCTCCCCACCCAAAAAAAACCCAAATCCAGACAGCTTTCATTAAAACTCTCAAAACAGCCAGCTGAAAAATAGATCAGTGGCAGATTTAAACTTTTTAACTACCTAGTTTTGCTGTAAGATTGATTGGTTTGTTTTCTTACTTCTGAAAGGTTTTTTTTCTTATATGCATATTTTAAAATTTGTATAATACGAGACCTCCTGCCCCTTCCTCTTATTTTCCTCATACCCTGAAAACTAGACCAAATCTTTTTTTATTCCACTTAATTTTAAATGTATGTATCTCTCTAAAAAGAAGGTCTGGAGGTGAACATTGCACAAATTGCTGAAAGAATGATAGCAGCTGTGTATTCCAAATTCTTTGCAGCTGGGTGTTGCCATAATTTAGATGTCTGGGTAGGTTAATAATACTGCAGTTAGCTGTGCAGCTTGGTCTGGTAAAAATAACTGCTTTAATGGTAGTCAGTGCTGCATTCTGGACTTCCCATTTAAGATTCAGCATTTCAGCTAAGGACAGATAAAGACAGCAGAAACAGGATTTATTAACACTGGCTAGGGTGGAGGGTGCTTTTGAAGGCTATTTTTAGGTGCCTGTTAGTCATTTTTTTTAACTCAACCCAACTACTAATGAAAACCAAAATATATTCAGATGTAGAAAATAATCTCCTGTCATTATCCTATATACAAGTCTATACAAGAATTTAAGTGTTACTTTAAACAAATGAATGTGTAGAAACCTGCTCCAAGTCATCTGGAATTCAGTGTTTAAAAGTTACGTGAAACTGATTTTTCTGCCAACATAAAAGCTGTTGTGGATATTCCTCTGGCTACTGAGGCAAACACATGCATGTTTAATTTTCTAGGTTGTTTGTAGAAAAGCTGCCCAGTCACCGAGACTATCACCAATGTGCAGTACCAGAAAAACAAGATATTATTAAGGTAGGGTTATGGTATCCTGGCCTTTAAGAAATGTTTCCACCAGAATCTGCCCATTCTTTCCCAGCACTCCTTTTCCCCCAGTGCACACATAGCCCATGGCAGCCACCACAGCTTGAATTTCTGATATCTTTCTACACTAGTCATTCATGTTTTATTTTGGTTTGATTACTTGATCATTACTGGAAATGAAATTACCATCCTAAAAGGTAAACAAGAGCAGTCTCTGAATACGTTGGTGTATTGTTGGAAACCCAGGTACATCTATTTCTGAAAGTTTACATATGAAAACCACGCTAATTTAACAGTACTTAGAGTTTGATTCTGGTCCCAATTATGTGAGTGGCTAATGGTCCAAACTGACTATTGCAAACAGAGGGAGAGAGAGATGTGTGGCATTACTGGTGACTGTGCAGTATTTGCTTATCCTGCTAAATAATCAAAGTATATTTTTGCTTTCTTTATTACTAAATATGTATTTACTTGGGTTTTTACCAGATTTTTTTCCTCCACTTGTATACAAAATAGTTTCACTTTTTTCTTTTTTTTTTTTTCCCCGCTTAAAGAAAAATTTCAGATACAGCCTTACTGAGCTTAAAATGCCTAGAATTGCCCTATGAGTAGCATTAAGTGTCTCTTTTGCTTTGTGCTGCTGTATTTGCTTGCTTTCTCTACTGTTAAAGCTGAATAACATCATATTCAAGGCCAAAATGCTTCATACCAAATTTTGACTGTGGTCCCCAATCTAGGAAAACATCCCTGTTGAGAAAGGGCATCTAACACGCTCCCTTCTATGGCACTCAGTAGGATTAAGCACATGGTCTCTTTCTCTCCCTTGCCTACAGCCACTAAATTATTTTGTAGTCTCTGCATCAGTAGAAAACATTGAGCATTGGTTTTGTTTTACAAAACAAAATTGTTTTGTCTGTCTCAGGAAGCTACAAGTGTAGCTATCCCTGCAAATAAACTATTTTTTTCCCACCTAGAAATGGGCATATACAGTCATATTTCTGTCCAGGGAGTCCTAGAGAAAAATGTAATGATCCTACCTGAAACACTGCAAGTTCGACTCAGCTTTTTTATAAATTACACCTACATCAAAAATGTTAGTCATCACACACCTATTAAACAAAACAGAGGTAACCGATTGCTAGAAAAAGGACTAATCTTTCCTTGAGATAAGAAGTAGTCATGTCACAACTTTCACTGATGTAAATTAATATAGCTTTATTGAAAGTAGCGTACTACAGAAGTTTCACGAGCTGATGATTTAGTGTGTATTTATTCCTTTTTTTCCTGGGAGAAGAGCAGTATTTTTTTTATTTTGTATTTTTTTGAAATCTGCATTACAGAGAGTTTGTTTTCCAGGTGGTTCTTTTAAAAAAATGAAAAATAAACTTCTCTATCTTTCTCCCCCACCCCAAAGAAATTGAAGGAGGTTGCATTTCCACGGACAGATGAATTGAAGAGAGATCTTCTAAAAAAATATAACTTAGAATATCAAGAATACATGCAAAACAAAGTAAGTTTTATATGGTTATTAAACCTTTGGTATGAATATTTTCCTGTCATATAAATCTTAAAAATTAAGCAGTAAAATGCCAGTTCTACAAGAACATAATCATTTTACGGGCTGCTTAGAATGACTTTTCACTTCCCAGAATCTAATTGGTTGGTCATTTGAAAATAAGTAATGCAAGTGTGTGCTTGGAAATAAATGTCCTCTGGTATTTACATAATAAGTCTACAAACATCTGAATACCTCTTGGGTACACTCTGAATTTGTTTTATAAAGAGGATACCGTTGATACACTTACATGAGTATGTGGAAAAAGTCCCTTGGCTCTGAATGTGCCCAAGTTTGAATTGATCCTTTTTGAGCCTTTATGTAACCATAAATACTTGCAACTTGTGTATTGAAGTCACTGAAAACAGGACCTGTAGTTTTAAAAACTTGTGTTGGAAAGAGCATCTGAGAAAAAACGCATTTTTTTTCTTCCCTCGAAATGGACCTAGAGAATCAAGAAGGAAAAAAAAGCCCAACACAACCCCACACCCCATATTCCTGCCACCGACTGGTTTGAGGCTTTCTTTCCTGCTCTATTTTGTTCATGACATTTTTTTATTTGCTTCTGGAGATGCTTGATGCTCTCCTTTACCAGGGAGCAGGAAGGGCTCTTGAAACCTGAAGCTTCCCTCGCAGTTCGTGGAACAGCAGGTGGCTTGGGGGCAAGGGGGCACAGACCAGAGTGGAGAAGGCACCTCGTGTGTCTGAGGCTGGGCAGGCTGTGCACCGAAGGCAGGTTAAGCAATCCAGGGAAAGCTGAGGAAAGGAAGTAGTAGGAGCAAGTCGACAAACCTATCCAAACAGCAGCGACAAGCAACAAAACCAGATAATAAAATGGATTATGAAATCTACCCAGAAAACCCATGTGTTCATGGATCTCTTGTTGCATTGAAAATCACAAGGGCTTACGCTTGTGTCTAGTCTCTTCACTATCACTATTCTGAAAAGCCTTTTTTAATGACTTTCTTATAACGGGTAAATGAGGCAAGTGCTATCACTACTGAAGTAAGAACACAGAGCACCACAGGTATGCAGAATGGAAGCTTGTGTTAGGAATTCGTTACTTACTGTATTTCCTTCCATATCATACCACTTTGGGGGATACAGCTGTATTTGCCAGTTCAGCAAACAGGTTCCGAAAGACTTAATTTTTAATGACAGGATTTGATGGTTTTATTAAACAATGAGTTTGCTTGTTTCCCTTCACTTTTTGTAGCTTTTTTTAGTGTTCTGAGAATGTGACTATTTTGCATATCTTTCAGAACAAATGTAAAACTGAATTTCTGAAGAAACTAGAGCATCAAAAGCTAATAGAGGCAGAGAAGAAGCGAATCGCACATATGCGGCAACAGCAGCTTGAATCAGAACAGTTTCAATTCTTTGAGGATCAGCTTAAGAAGCAAGAGCTAGCTCGAGATCAGAAAATCAAAGAGAGCGTGGTTATGCCTGAACAGATAGATGGAAGTATGCTATCTTGTATTTCTGTACCAGAGAACAGTTCCTTATCTACCGCACTGCTTGAGAAAAAAGAAAGGAGCAGCACATCTGGCTGCGCTGGACATTCGCCTCCAGTAAACCGGGTCTTAAAGCCAGCGGCTACTTTAAGTGCTGTTCAGAGTAAGTGCAGAGATATTTTTTTTTTTTTTACTTTTTTATTTTATCTGCTTCTTTGCTGCTTATAGCCGCCCACATATTGCATATGCATTTATTCACTGTGAGGATGTCCATAGTGAAATAAGCATGAACAAGTTAATGTACACACAACAGTTCCATATAGTTTCTTCATTTTAAGAGCAGAGATTAGTTGCACAGTTTCACATGTTCCCGTTGAGTACCAATAGATGGATCTAGAGATTGAGCCTTAGTGTTCCTGTGGAATGAAGTCTGAATCTTGCCGTGGATTTCAAGGGAACAGAAGCAGAACCTGCGGTGGTTCACCCTGGAAAGCCCTGGATGGGGAAATGGTATCAGCTCACCGTCATCTCAGAGGCAGGCTAGTGAGCATATCTCATGGACTGGGGACCTCAATTTAGGGTGAAGTGCTTGTGCTGTAGATTTATTCTCATTAGAAATCTGTGATGTGGTAAGTATAATTCTTTCACTTCTAATAATTTCCTGTAACTGTGTATATTTCCTTATTTTAGGGAACTTTACTGTGTAAGCTGCAAATGCCTTTTTATCTCTCTTTCCTTTTATTTCTTTTTTTTTTTTTCTTTTTTTTTTTGTTAGCTCAATTGGCCGAAGCACTCAGAGGTGTCATTTTGCCCAGGGATCTCTGTCACAAATTTCTGCTGCTAGCAGAGGCAAATACAGTAAGAGGAATAGAGACATGTGGAATTCTCTGTGGAAAACTGGTACAGTTTAACCCTCACATTTGTATGGGGAAAGGCATATTTGATAGTGCTGTATTTTCCTGTAATGTACTGATTTCAGAGCAAAAGCAAATCTAAACAATTAGTCTTTAATGTAATTAACCTCATATTATAACCCGAGTGGTCACTTCAGCAGTGTGGGCTTGCCTTATTGGGGAAACATTTGATCAAAGTTACACTGATGTCATTATAAAATGTAGCAAGTTTTTCAGCATGCCGTACAATACAGGCTTTTTCGAGTACTTTCTCTGGCATTCATCTAAGGTAAGTGAGGTTTAGTTACAGGACAATGAAATATAAAGACTGTTAGAATCTGCTGGAGTCATCAAATGCATAATGGCACAACAAAAAAGAAGAAGAAAATCCCCCCATCAAGCTACAGAACATTTGATTTTCAGGCTGTTTTTTTCCTTTGACCTAGATAACTCTAAATGTCCTTTCAGAGCAGGGAAAGATGTCATGTCTGATGCTGGCATACAAAGAATTTTAAAGATGATGTCCACGTGTATTTGAATTGTATAAAGCGAAAGAATAGCAAGAGTTGTGATGTTCCAAGCTTCACAGAAAATAATTATAGTATCCTCAAACCTCTTTTTTTCATGTTTTTTACTTTTTTTAAAGGACATCCTTTTCACACTGGTCTCTGCAAACGTTTCAAACCAACAATCTCATGTTGTTACTAATACTTCCCTATATGTTTTCATTCAAAGAAGCTAAGGCGTATTTTCAGGTGCAGTATAGCTGCACTGGAATCAGTGGAGCTATACTGCTTTGTTTTAGCTGATAGGCTGACATCTTTCAGATTCTGATTTAGCATTTATTCATTAGTTCATTTGTTCCAGTCTAAGTCACTGTTTGTTTTACAGACACATAATGAATTTACTATTACCCACGTAATAGTGCCAAAGCAATCTGCAGGACCAGACTACTGCGACATGGAGAATGTGGAAGAATTATTTGGTATTCAGGATCAGTATGATCTCCTCACTTTGGGTTGGATCCATGTACGTATGACTCATAGATTCTGGCTTTTCTATATCAGCTCTGCATACTCTGTGGAAGAAACCCTGGAAATAACAAACTAAAGAAATAACTGGAATAACCCAAATTAATTTGCTCACTTGATTCTAATTGTAGTGATGTAAATAAGCACTAATGTTCTCCAGAGATCAGTATTTGTTAATGATGTTGAGGCATCCTGTTGACACAATGGGCCTGCTTTTGCCAGTGCAACTTTTGTTTATGTTGATTTAGGGGTATTTTATTACTTTCTAATACCATTTTTTTTTTCTACTATGTTCAAAATTTGGGACAGAGGGTATTGTGTTGTTTAAACTTTATATTAATTTCACTTTTAGGGATTTTGGACAATCAAGTCATTTCCCTTTGTCTTGTGCTTCTTCATTCCACCCTTCTCCCCACATGATCAGAAAATTGCTTGTACATCTGGTTGTGAATGTGCCTCCATGAACCTCATACTGAAAACCCCCCCTAACAATGTAGAATCTGGGTTAATAGGAACTTAAGAAACCAACCTAGGGAAGTACTGACACTTTCACTTGTTACAAATTATTGTTCCTTCTTGAATGTATGTCGACCTTGATTTGTAAGAAATATTTCGTGATGTTGAGTTTTCCCTTTCTTTTTGTAGACACATCCAACACAAACTGCATTCTTATCCAGTGTTGATCTTCATACTCATTGTTCTTATCAGCTAATGTTGCCAGAGGCCATTGCAATTGTTTGTTCACCAAAGCATAATGAGTGAGTTCTGATTTTTCTAAGTAATATTTAGTTATTTTCCCCTGCTCCTTATCTTAAAATCTGATCAAATACAAACAGCACGTGTCAACTGGGATGAAGGGCAGGAATATTGTATTGTGAGTTTGTTTTCTTTAAGTTGTTTAGACTTACATTACAGTCAGTCTATATGCATAGTATTGTTTCTGGCTTCTCTCTCTTCCTCCCTCCCAGCCCCAGGTTTTAAATTTTATTTATTTTTATACTCTGCTCAACCAAGTAGTAATGACAGGAGCTGTTCTTCTGGAGACCTCATTGCCAGCGCCCTACCACAGACCTATCTTCATTCTGTCGGATGAAGGAAGTGGAGGGGTTAGACGTATTTCTCTAGGATGATATGAAAATTAAAGTTAACTTTTTTGATAATAAGGTCCTATTTATGTATTTCATAAAATACAAACAGTATCATCTGGAAAAACCTAGAACTATGTAAATATTAATGTGAAGGTTTGTAATGGAACAGGTTGCCCAGAGAGGCTGTGAAGTCTACATCCTCGGAGATATTAAAAACCTGACTGGACATGGTCCTGGGCAACTGGCTCAAGGTGATTCTGCTGGAGCAGGCGGGTTGGAATAGACAGAGTTCAGAGGTTCCTTCCAACCTCAATGTTGTGACTCTGCTTTGGTGTGCTTGGAGTTTCAAGGCCCCAGGGCTAACTCCGTTTCTTCAGCCTTTCTTTCTGGCCTTCTGCCCATGTAGATGACGTCTGTGAATCCCATCCTAGTTGCCTAACTTCCTATATGGGCCATTCAGATAGCAGCACTGTAAATACAGATTGAGTGGCAAGTGCACAAGCACTAGGCTTTGTAACCCAGAGCACAATGTCTGCACACCTTTTGAAATCTCTAGTCCTGCAAACTTCTTTCATAGTTTATGCTAATACCTGTAACCAACTCTAACCTGTTACTCCTATCTGTAACATTTATTAATCCTGTAGTTATTAGGTATTAATGTTCTTTAAAGAAGCGTGAGTTTTCTAACTTTTTGTTCAATACTCAAAGTGTTAGGTCATACATATGCAGCAGTGTGTTTTCTAGTGCTTTGTATTACTAGATTACCTAAAAGAGTGGGGCGGATGTGTACTCTCACTAGTCATTTACACAGCTAGCATAAAGGCTGTTCTCTTTTAAGTTGCTTCTCTAGAGTTCAGTGAGTGGAATGCAATCCAGAACACCCAAGTTTCTGTTTTGTATCTGTTCCTGTATGAACTGGCCTTGGCCCTCAGTAGGCTAACCTGCCTAATGAGAATAGCAACAGTACTGTGGTTTTTCTCCCCTTCCCCCCATTATCTCTTTCTTTACAGGAAAACAGCTCCCCTTGATTTCAAATATCTTTAAGAATCCAACCCAGCCTTAGCTCCTGTGTATCCAAGGTTACTGAGTACCATCCTGTTGTCCTTCTGTTAAGCTAAGCAATTTGTATGTAAAACCTTGGACTTGTGTTATGGAGGCAGTGTGTAACAGTAATTTCATCTTTTGCTTTCCAGCACTGGCATCTTCAGACTTACTAATGCTGGCATGCTAGAAGTTTCTGCCTGTAAAAAGAAGGGATTCCATCCACATACAAAGGAGCCTAGGTTATTTAATGTAAGTATATAATCCAACATGTTTTTGACTATTCAAATTCTTGCCTATGGTTCTGCTGCAAGCAGAAATGTTTCAGAGTAGGTTTCTTTATATTTTCACCCCCACTTTAATAATTCATTACCCTTACTTCACTGACCAAGGTAGACATCAGAAGTCTACTTAAGCAGTCGATAGCAGCCATGTGATGTGTTGTTACACCCTGCCATTCAAATGGTGGCTAACCAGAGGCAGTTACCATCAGTCACCACTTTTACTTGCTTTCAGAAGCAAAAGCCACAGTTTCAAGTGGGAGTTGTTCCTGAGCTCTTCAGTTTTTAAACAAAGCATTCAGTTCATCTCCCCAACTGTGGTGTCCCAACAGAACATCCCAGCTGCTAAAAAGTGCAGCTATGAGTAGATTAAGCGCCATTTCCTTCATCACCCATAATTTTCTCCTGGCTTCTCGCAAGCCTTTCTCAGTAACTACCATATTGTTTGATGTTTTAATAGCATAGTATGCTGTATGTATAGTCAGGCAGCATTATCAGAAATGGCACTGTTGTCTGGAAGACAACTATCTTTACCTTTGAATAATCAAGATTTTTTTAAATGGGGCTCATGTCAAATACAGAGCATCTCATATAGCTCAAAATAAAATGATCAAAGGCAGAGGAGTAATACTGAAAGACATTGGAATTTACTTCTTTGTTGTAAGACACTCAGAATGTCAGTATTATTCCTCAAAAGAAGGAGAGGTTGGGTTTCTTTATTTTGTCCTTTTATCATTGACTCTAGGGATAATGAGAAGGTAGTCCAACTRTGAAAAACTTTAAGACTTTTGTTCTAGATAGGCTCTTTTCATTGGTCCTTTACAGACTGACTTAGTTCATGAGTGAAGTTGTTACTGGCCACGTGAGCTCAGTTATAACCGTTTGACCCACTGCTGGTATCATATGTCAAACACAAATATCCTTTCAAGTACAATCCCCAAAACACATTGGTCTTCCAACAAAACCAGTACGATCACAGCCTCATTTGCTGGAGGAAAAATATCAGGGGTGATAATACAGGAAGCTTTACAAAACCTGACAGATCCTAATCTGCATGTCTGGTTTCTGGTAAAAGCTCTTTTTCACAGACCCAAAACAAGCTGTTACTTAGTAATGACTGTGTCTAAAGACACAGTGTAGTCCTAAATGCTTTAAAAATCCATTGTGTGGGCAGATGTATCTGAAGCTACTGCAGGAAGAGAACAGAGTTCACGCTTTCCTTGCTGCTGTCCCCCACGCACCTGTTCCAATGCAGCACGCACCACCTTYCCCCTCCGTTTCGGGTATCCCATGCTGCGGTACATAAAGGATGGCAGAGAACTATAACCTGTTTCACAGGCCAAGCACTAAGCAATATCCTCCTTAGAAATTTATTTCTGAGTGCATGTTGTAGTCCTTGCTTTATTCAGCAGTCTATACCTGTGACGCTCAGGTTTGCCTGTGAACAGGCACAGTGATAGGTACAATCAAAGTGGATAGATAGGCATAGTATTAAGCAGGCTCAGAAAATTAAAACGAAACAATAGCCTTCAGATGTTATTTTACTGAAACTGATTTCTGTGAGTAATGGGTTGACTTCTTCTGCAGCCATGTACCCATGTGGTCGGGAAAGACATAAAGATAATTGTGCTGGATCTGAGGTGATAACAGATGGATGAAAGCAATGTTACGACACAAATGGCCAAAACAGAAAAATGGATTCCTGTTTTTCCTACATTTTCAGAAATGACTTTTATATTTATACATTCTAGATTGAATGGTTTGGTATTTATTGCTCTAGCCTGTTTTGGAGTTATTTTGTTGCTCTGTCAAAATGGAGTTCAGTGACATTACCCCTGGATCTGTAAACAAATCTCATCTATAAAACACAACAATAAAATGAACTTCAACCAAGAGCATGTTGAAACAAGTAATGTTTCTTTTGTCTCTTGTTGGCATCAATTGCTTTCTGAGAATTAGGGATTTTTAAGTGGTTGGATTTTTTGTGACTTCCAGCTATGTACATCTCTTCACTGCTTCAGTGAATTTATGTAATATGTAGTAGAGTCAAATACATCAGTTTGGGTGATTTTTTTTTTTTCATCCTTTTCCCCATTCCATCCTTGTATAGCTCAAGTTTCAGCTAAGTTATTAAGCAGAAAACACAAGTCCTTTACCTGARAGCTGACCCTCATCATATCTTGGCATAGCAGAGATGCATCAGAGTCCCTTAGAGAAAAGTGTCTTCTCCAGCAACCTTCTAGTAGAAATTTTTATTTGAAATCAAGTTCTTATCCTGAAAGGGATTCTCTGGATCTAGCTGGAGTTAAATAAAAAGATCTAGATAGAGTTAGAAGGAAGAAACACACCAAGTTTAAACAAGAGTTTATTTAGTATCTGTTCCAAGAACATAGATGACCTATACTTTAAATAATGTTAGTACAATAAAGTTTGGAACATGTGCTAACAGTCAGAAGCTGGACAAGATCTGGAACCCAGGGGTTATGCAGACATGGTAAATAACAGGTGCTGTTGCAAAGAGCTTACAGTTTGAAAGATAATGAATAACAGGCACGTGAGGTAAACTATTGAGTTTAGACAGGAAACTTGATAACAAAAATAAATAGCATCTTTTATCCTGAACTTTAATGAACACAGATTGCAGCAAGTTCCTTAGAACTGACCTTTTCCAGGTCTGTCTCAGTGAATTCCTTATTCATGTATATACTTTTAAGACAGTATTACTAGCTTCAGCTTCTATGCATATACTTCTAGTTGAATATCAGTTGTCTAAATTATTTTATCTACTTCGATTATATTACCCCCCCCCAAAAAAAAAAAAAAACAGTTCTGAAGAGAAAGTGTATTAAGCCAGCTTAATTACCCTTTAGACCTTGCCAGAAATCACAACATAAAAATAATAGGCTGCACTCATCCTGAGAGCATATGATAGGAAAGTCATGTGTTCAATCTAATATTAGTGTTTAGATATGCTCCCAAAGGAACAGGTTTTGTTTCTTTAAAGAAAACACACAGAATTGTTGTAGTACACATCATACACCTCTGGGCCACACACTGTAAAAAATTAGCTTTTCCAGCACAGCAGCTGTGAATTGAGAAGTGATGTGGATAGGTAATATTTCTGGATAGCGCAGCTAGAAAGCAGAGTGCCCATGCTCGTCCTGATATCGAACAGATGCTATGCTGCTTTGCTACTGCCCAGAACTTTGGGAAAATCAAGACTGATTCTGTTTGCAGAATGAAATGTTTACTGAGGCTAAGCT
Source organism: Oceanodroma leucorhoa (assembly GCA_030449065.1). Taxonomy (NCBI): domain Eukaryota; kingdom Metazoa; phylum Chordata; class Aves; order Procellariiformes; genus Oceanodroma; species Oceanodroma leucorhoa. The sequence continues at coordinate 4,712,246 of JASVER010000083.1, read as the reverse complement.
TTGACAACGTGCAGCCTGATAGCTGAGCCTTTTCTAGCATTGGTATTATTGAGCAAAAGGTACCACTTTTTCTATTAAGCCCAGTATAGTGTAGTAACAAATTCATGTCACAAGATGGAGCTTCAAACCAGCTGTAATGGTACCTCCACAAATGCATGCTTTTTTTTTTTAAATAGGAGCAGCAATTTCATAGCATATTTAAAATTTATTCAAAAAAAATACATAGTATCCAATTAATTAGAGTCTTTACGATGAAGGATTTATGGAATGAAATTATAAGAATGTATTTTCCTGAATACATTCACAGTAATACACTAAGGAGACATATAAAGATAAAGCAATTTAAAAGCATTTGCGGTGAACAATGGATGGGCCAGCTTCATCATATTCCTGTTTGCTGATCCACATCTGCTGGAAAGTAGACAGGGAGGCAAGAATAGAGCCTCCAATCCAGACAGAGTACTTACGTTCAGGAGGAGCAATGATCTGTTAAAGAAATAAAAGCATTAAGTACAACTGTCCACTGTGAATAAAATACATTTGTTATACAAAAATATTAAAGCAGTGATATTCGCTATTAACAAAAACATTGTATCTATGTGCTAGTGTCATCCCTGGCATTACAGTTAGCCATTGCTGCAAGCAGTAAAGTTAACAAATGGTTATTTAAGTCTGAGTCTAAATCCTCAATTTCTCTGCCTGAGTCAGTCTGCCCAGTAAGAGTGGTGCATATGAGAAAAGGGGAGATAATTGCTCTGGAAACATATAACGATAGCCCAGGAGGGCTTGGAAAAACGAGTGACGTATGGAGCACTCTTTTTGGTATAGCTGATAAAATGTTTGCAAAGCAAGGAACAGAAGATTTGAAGCAGCAGAAGGAAGATTGGCTTGTCAGAGACTCTTTCTTTTCTGAACTTGTAGGCCAAGGACAAAACCAGCATTTCCTCTCTCCCATCTCCATCAGCCAAAAAGAGTTGAAGAAGGTCACATATAGCCCCAGAGGAAAATTTATGCTGCTGGGTCTTCTTTGGCTGTGTTGGGGTAGTTTGCAGAATTCACCATGAACAAGGAAATTAGAAGAGAGAAGGCTCTCTTCTTCCAGCAACAAAGTTACCAGGTGGTGGTTATTTGCTAGGAGGTACAGACGTGATTCAAAATATGTACAAAGCACTTACTTTGTAAAGTATTGCTATGTTTCATCAGATTTTTGAGGACTCTGTACATGCCAACTCAAATAGTCTACAAATAATTGCACCATACCTTGATTTTCATAGTGCTGGGAGCCAGAGCAGTTATTTCCTTCTGCATCCTGTCTGCAATACCCGGGTACATTGTAGTGCCTCCAGACAGCACGTTGTTGGCATAAAGATCCTTTCTGATGTCTATATCGCACTTCATGATGCTGTTGTAAGTGGTTTCATGAATGCCAGCAGACTCCATGCCTGGGGAAGTTACAGAAGAACACTGAGGAAGCAACTCCATACGGAGACTTAAAATTGTTAACACAGAACTGACAACATGGACTTTAGTGTCTCTTTGGAAGACATCAGTCTTCAGAGCTGTGGAAATCTGGAAAGTCACTCTGCAGATGCCTAAATTATTTGCTTATGAGTTCCTTGGTGTACAGCCCTCCTCTCCCTCTCATGAGCACAACTCCTCCTTAAAAAGAAAGCTGAGGGTGTGGAATAGTAAAGTTTCCACTAGGCTTTTGCAGGCAATCTCAAATGTCCTAAGAATTCCTTATATGGTCTTGGAATCATTTGTTTTCTTTTTGTCTTTTTTTTTCTCTGGTTTTTTTTTTTTTTTTAAATTGAGCCAGCTCAGAGAGAGAACAGTCAAAATATGTCCTAATACCTCTAAGTATGCAACTACTTCATCTATTTCTGAGCTGAAATTCTGCCGATTGGCAGAACCGACACTGGATTTCCGTATGACCTTGTTGCAAGTCTGCCTTCATGACTATTGATTAGCATGCATTGTGTTGGCTTTGCTCTGCAAATGTGATGAACCAAGGATTCAGGATTTGGAGCAGTCTTTTTGAAAAATGAAAGTAGTGCTCCCCCTCCCACCCYCCCCCCCGCAAGCACATTCAAACTACAATGCTCACACTACTTAGAAAAGTGGCTTTGCAGCCATACTTCTCGTAGTAGCCAACTGCACAACATACAAAATAGCATGGGCCCAATGCCAGAAGCCAGGAATAAACATTAAGGGTTTATTTTGGGAAAGCATTTTGCCTTATTGTATGACGTGATGTTCCACCATATTAATAGTGCTGTTCTAAAAGATTATTACATAATGGGTGCTAGGACATACCTGTGTATACGTCTAAGTGAGTTAGCAATGGGTCGCAATCAAAAGAAAACAGGGACTTGATATTTATGTGCAGAACAATCATTCAACCTACCAATGAAAGATGGCTGGAAGAGGGTCTCTGGGCAGCGGAAGCGTTCGTTTCCGATAGTGATCACCTGACCATCAGGAAGCTCATAGCTTTTTTCCAGAGAGGAGGAAGAGGCAGCAGTGGCCATCTCATTTTCAAAGTCCAGGGCCACGTAACACAGCTTCTCCTTGATGTCACGGACAATTTCACGCTCCGCTGTCAAGAGGATTCAATCTTTAGAATGGCATTCAGGAAGGACCCAGACATGTTGACAGGTTGTTCCCTTTCATTCTCCAACGCCCCCCCCCCCATTTTTTAAACAAATCCTCTGCTAGTCTTGCAGAGGACTTTTCTGTTGGATTCCTTCTTGTGTCTAATCAACTGCAGAACCACCGCTGTCCTTCTAAGGCTGCTAGAAACATTGCGCATTAAAGAACTCTCCTCCTCAGTCAGCAGCGTGTCCTTACCCGTGGTCACAAAGGAGTAGCCACGTTCCGTCAGGATTTTCATGAGGTAGTCTGTCAGGTCACGGCCAGCCAGGTCCAGACGCATGATGGCGTGCGGCAAGGCGTAGCCTTCGTAAATTGGCACGTTGTGGGTGACACCATCCCCAGAGTCAAGCACAATCCCTTTGAGAAGATAACACACGATTCATTCCCAGGTGCACATCAACACACTTAACTATTTCAAATGTCTATGTCACGTTCCCCAGAGGCCTAACCTGTGGTACGTCCAGAAGCATAGAGGGACAGGACGGCTTGAATAGCTACATACATGGCTGGCACATTGAAAGTCTCGAACATAATCTGAAATGCAATTAAAATAATTGCCTTAACACTAGGGTTTTTAGCTTAACTGAAGCAGTATACTAAAAGAGAGGGAGAAGACAAGATTTTCATATTTCTTGATGGTTGGTAATAACAAGAAAGGAAAATTCAAAATCTAAATCCAAAAATATTTGTCCTATAAGACATCTCCTGTATCTGGCCTGTATCTTTAACATAGGAATATAGACACACACACATATCAAAGATAATTTTGTAATAGGCCTGGGCATAAAAACAGATTAAGACGACATAAAGCTTGGACAGACTGAAGTAATCACATTCAAAGCGGATACACTGACTTTCCAAAGTAAATGTAATAATATGCAAATGTGACAGGTGGTCACTATTCACTTTCCATCTTCCATAACTAAGAGAGAGAGACTACCGGACAGCATGACTAACTGAAATGATGAAGTTCACATCCTGTTGAATTCACAAAGTTGGAATTATTCCATAGCCTCAGTATGAGCTTACCTGGGTCATTTTCTCTCGATTGGCTTTGGGATTCAGTGGTGCTTCAGTCAGTAGAGTTGGGTGTTCTTCAGGTGCAACACGCAGCTCATTATAGAAAGAGTGATGCCAGATCTGAGAACAATGGGAGAAGCCAAAGGAAAGAAACACTATCAACCAGCAGCTCAGAATCACTTCCAGACAATTATTGTGCTCCAGCACTCTGCTTACAGCCCTAGAGATAGGCTAGTAATGTTTCTCATGCAGTTGTTCTTATTGCCTTCATAGAGATTACCAAAGTAACTGGAGAAAGAAAACCATCCCCAGGTTTTACTGCTAGTAATATATGACTTCTTTTAAGGACACATAAGTTAATGAGAATAAATGTTATTCTTACAGTAGAAGAGACAGAGCAGGACAGATTTGGTTCCAGCAATGCTATTTCAATGATGATTGAAAGTTAAACAGTTCCAGAACAACTCTAGAATATATGCAGACCTAGGCAGTAGAGCTCAATAGATAATGAGTCTCTTGAAAACAGTTTCATCTTTTGGTTTGTAGAGGCCAGCCCAAGAATTCATAAAAAGAAATGCAGGCAAATGGTTTGTCAGGCTGAAAGTCACCTTGTGTTTATCGCCTCCTCATGGCTCATTCCTACCAGCTATAAAAAATCTGAGGCCAAGTGGACCGCAATGAGGAGGTTAATGCACCAATAAGAAGTAAAGCCACCAGAGACTTTCTAAAGGCCAAAAAGTTTTTTCTAAGCTTGTTTTCAAGCTGGTGGTGATTAGAGACTGGTTGATAGGTAAGACATCTGAAAGGTTTTGCCGTCTTTCCAAGTAGAACGTACAATGCTATGAGATTCAGTAAGTCCTGTGTGGCTCCACACACTTGCAGTTGTGAAGTCCCGACTGTTCCAAATAGCCCTATTTCCACAGCACAATATTAAATAGAAAATTTATATCTCAGAAATTATATCAACCATACCGACGACAACTGTAAACATGGTTCTGGAAGCCTTTCATCCAAGTACTGGCTCTGAAATGGATGCATAGCACTGCAATACTGCTAACCTTTCAAGCATTAGAAAGTATGTGTGTAAACAGTGCCCTTCACACCGAAATTACATACATGCTTTGCATTTTTGCAGAAACAGATACCTTCCTAAATTCCATTTCTTTACCAGCAAATTGAGGCTATTCCTTTTCTTTCCCTTTTTTTTTTTTTCTTCCCCCTCCTTTGCTAATGCAAAGATGTATAGATCATACTGGAGTAAAAGAACTCCCAATAACTATTCTGATGTACTCCTAGTGTTTCTTCAGCTTTAGATGCAAGCTAACCTTTGTTGTTAACAACCTTCTCATCAAACCATACTTGACAGCACGATGCTTTCATCTAAAATTTAGTGGGTATTCTGTAAACATTTGCTTCAAGTATTTCTGTTTACCAGTGATACACGTCAACTTTTCAAAGCTGAAATACCTTCTCCATGTCATCCCAGTTTGTAATGATGCCATGTTCTATGGGGTATTTCAAGGTCAGGATTCCCCTCTTGCTTTGAGCCTCGTCACCTACGTAGCTGTCTTTTTGACCCATACCAACCATCACACCCTATAAAATAACACAAATGGAGTTAGTCTCTCAAGGAGAGGTGTCACAAAGTAGATAGAACATTAGCTGTGAAATAAATCTAGTTGCCAGTGATACTAGTTACAAAATACTTTATGAATACTAATGAATGGAGAATTATTCATTGCTTTTTAATTTCCAAAATTAAACGTTCAGTTCACTTAAACCTCTGGAGTTCATGTTTCTACTACAGTTTAAGTACACAGCACAAATACAATGTTAAATTCGTCAAGATAAAGTGGAAAAATAGGGTTGTTTTAATGTTCGTTAAAACACAGTATATAGTAGGATGTTTTGAGTGCATAATACTCTCATCAGAACTTAGTCATTACACACTCCAAACCTTGGCATCTCTAACTGCCCTGGTCTTAGAAACAAGCAAGCTGGATTTGTAATTTATGATGGGATGAGCCTTCCTTCAGGGCACTAATGCTATCCATGATACGTGATCAGGAAAGAAAGGTTCTAGAAATCTGCTGTATTTGTTTCCACTGTGACTGTATGGCTTGCTTTTGAGCAATTAATACCGTTCACACTATCTACAGAAGCTGGCATTCGAATAATTTTTTTCAATTATGTTAATGCCCAGAGGCCTCAATTAGGCACACATTTCTTCTACCCTGAAGAGATTAAAAGGTAGTTGCTGGGTATATAAAGTGCTGCATCTTACAACCAGTTTACCTCTTCCCATTTCACCAGGTCCTTAGATGGCATAGAAGCAATTAGGTGGATCTACTAATTTGGAGGATTAGTTTGTTGTGGCCTAGCCAAGCTGCTCTAGTTCATGCTAATGATGATCTGGCTCAGAAACTCTCTATATTTAACAGCTCAGATAATATATGTATTTTGCAAACTATTAAAATCAACTGGAATGCATCATATACTGAAATGTAAACTTTGAAGCTAAAGAAACTCAACCCTAGACAGGTGCCCATTTGTGATACAGCTAAATGAATAAAGTCAGAAAGGTTAATAGGAGGCTGACTGAAAACTTCTCCTTCCTCCTTTAGTTTTCCACACATCACCTATCATCAGCTTTAGGGCAGTCTAAATTTCCAGATACTTTTTGTTGGGCTTTTGTGGTTGTTTTTAAACTAGCTTTACTCACCAAGTTCTCTGGGTAATCCAAAATCAAGGGACAGGGAGAAGAGGGCACATAAGGACTCATCTCACAATGCAAAAGACCTGCTTTGACTCGGGTGAGTGCACTGCTGGACTCATTTTGCCTGGAAATGCTGTATTACACAGATCACCCAGGGCTGGGCTAGTCCCAAGCAGGGGAAAAGGTGGCTCTGGGGTGGAGGGCTGGGGACAGGGCAGCAAAGCCTACTACAAGCCCAGTATGGGATAACCAAAGCAGTTCATCACCTGGTGCCTGGGACGACCCACAATGGAAGGGAAAACTGCTCTTGGAGCATCGTCCCCAGCGAAGCCGGCTTTACAGAGCCCTGACCCATTGTCACAAACAAGGGCAGTGCTGTCCTCTTCCTCGCACATCTTCTACGTCAACGTCCTCAGGCCCTCCAGACAGAAAACGGCCCTATGAAAACAGCAGGAAAGAATTTAAAAAAAAAAAACAGAACCAAAACCAAAACCCATACTCAGGTAGCAGACCCACCCTTGAAGACAGAGACAGCTGTATGAAAGCAACCAGCACCAGCAAAGAGAGGTATGGCACCGGTTTGGCAATCACAAGGCCTGCGGGGCCATATGAGGGAACAGGCTTCCTTTTGAAAGCTGGAGAGGTTTCAACCACGTCTGCCGGAGGGCTGTATGCACCAGAGATTATCCAGGGGATTCCAGAGGAGAATCCTCGTCCTGCGGCATGGGCAGACAGATCAGGGAGCAGCAAATGTTTATCTAAATTCGGTTACAGAAATCCACAGCTGGGGGTGGGTGGGAGATAAAAGAGAACGCTGGACTGGCAGCTGCAAAAACAAAGATCCCTTTGCATCGGATTCAGCACAACTCCCCCGCTTTTCTATCACCCTAACAAAATCCTGACACATGTGGAGAGCTGTCAAAGGTAAGAGCACTTCAGTCTTGGGCTTCCCAAAGACTAACCACATTAAATGCTAGGCATGCACCAGTGGTGTTTTCCTGATGCAGCTATTAACCCACTGGGTCAAGATGGCCAATTAAGTTTACATTTAACTTTTAAAGGGGAGGAAATGTTCCCAATTAAAAAAGAAAAAAAAAAAAAAAAAGCCTTTTCCAGCCCTCCCCTAGTCACTCAGAAAAAATAACCTACCTTGGAAATGAAGTCAAGGACAATATGTGTTTTAAAAACAGGCCATAGCATATGGTCTATCATCATTTCAAAGGAGTTAATAAACTGCATTTGTAAAGTGTCAGAGTAATTTATGTTGGCTCCTTGTTTCAGTAAAAAGAAACTCTTTTCCTCCTCTGGCAGAAGGAAGATAATATGGGTAATAAAAATGCTTTGAAGGCTTTGTATTAAAGTCAATTACAGAAACAAGCACTGAATACCAGGACTCAAGAAGAACTATTTGCTCGCAATTTATAGTGTGGTAGGGAATCACTTGGCTAGCTCTGAGCCTGGGCTTCCATGCGGAGTTCAACAAATTGCAGCGTGTTAACAGCTAAAGGAGACAGCTGTCATCCACAGACCAGCTGGCTCCGCACGCAGGCTCCGAAAACTGCTGCCACAGGAATACTGGAAGCGCAGGACGAAGTGGGAATGGGGTCAGCGAAAGCCATGGCTGAGAGCAAAGGAGCCCATAGTCTGTTTAGCCTCTACATCAGGTGGAACAAGCACGGACAGTTCTCCCAAATCCCTCATTTGAGATCCTCCGTCTCTCCCCAGCCAGGCAGCCATGAGACACAGCTGCAGCCCCGCTCCTGCAGGCTGCTTGGGCATAGCTCCCAGGAGAAGACAAGGAGAGGGAAATCCTAATTTGATGTACTCCAGATATTTTATCATTATTATTGGGAAAGGAAAGTAGGTTGCAATTTTTGTGTTTATTAAACTCCTGAGAAAACAGGCTCTTTATATTCAAACATTTACTGAATGAGGTACAATTGTTATCTAACATGAATGAACAGACTGGTTTGGACAAACCATTTCCTAATTAGGAAATAGGCTTTTCAACCGTCTGTTTTCGGAACAAAGTTCGAGGTCAGGGGGTTTGCTCAAACCCATGCAGCTAATGCAATGCCAAAAATCACTTGGGGGAGGGGAAAGAAGGGGGGCAGGAAAGGCTACATTTCTGAGCTTAGTGGACTCTAAATGAAAACCATATTTAGTAATAAAGCACAAAAAGTTGAAAAATCAAAGCTGAATGATTTCAGACAGGGCGCTCTGCTGCCAGCCAGTGAGTTACAGCTCAGGACTGCCATGGCATGCAGTAGTAACATCTTACAGCAGCAAATGTCACTCAGCACTGTGGAAGAAAGGAAATTTTTCTCCCAAGTAATTAATACGGTATTTAGCCTCTTTCTTCTATCTGCTTTATATCTAAAGATAACCAATCACCTCACCAATCTTCACAACAAGCTACTAAGAGAACTCCAGCCCCACAAGAAATATTGTGTGTAGCCTGTTCCTTAATGAAATGTTTGGCATTTTACAGAACAGTAGTTTCATATACATAGAGACAAGGACAAATACACACGCATCCTCATTGTATCCTATTAGGCACTGCTATTTTGCATACTTCCAGCTCTTCTTACAGTCACATTCCCCAAAACACTCACGTCACCTTACACTGAGTTAACAGCACTGAAGCAAACCTGCTGAGAAACCCTACCACACAGTGGGCAAATTCCCCCCTTCAGGAACTCTGTTCTGCGCAAAACTTACACCGCAGGGTCACAGGGGTTCATCTGAACATTAATATAGCTATAATTCCAGCCATGGCATTACACAGACTGTGTCTTTATGCTACTGCTGGAGTGCTGGTGGAATCAGCAAAATCATCAGGTAGAACTTTTATTTCCCTTTCAGAAGTGCTATAAAATAAAGACAACTCAGTATAGATATTACAAGCATTTTATCAATGCAATTCTAGTAAGTTTGCTTAAGCAAACTATGGCACAGCAGTACATCCTCCTGAATAGCTTCCACTTAGCATTATTTAATTGAAGTCCTTCAGCAATCTGTAAATCATGCTATTGGTTCAGTGCCACTTACCCTGACAGTGCTTGGCTGGGGATAGCGGCTCTGGGATGGTGCACTCTGAAAGCTCTGAAGCTATATAGCCCCTTCAGCTCTTCTCCTCCCACTAGCCTCCCAAACAAGGAGCAGAGACAGACAGAGACAGAGCTGAAGTCTCTAACAAAACCATATAGGGACCTTATTACAAAAACCTCTAATCTGGGTGGCCACAGGCCCTGGGTCTCTTCCACTGCATTCCAGTGTAGAGCTCATGAAACAGGAGGAGACTTTCAGCTGTGTAAGATAAACACTTTAAAACTTCAGGAGAGTTGCCGAAATAGAGAGACGGAGTGTGCCCGTAATAGACACCCTTTGGCAGGAGGAGCGTGTGTTCAAACGAGAGAGGTCCAGGCCTCCATAGTAACATCCAAGAGGCAGAGAGATAAATTGGAAGAGCAGTCATTTAGAATAGGGAAGGCGTTTTTAAATAAACACTTTGCTTTCATTAAAGATTTTGACAAAAACTATGAAAATATTTCTGGCAAGCTAAACAGCTGCTGAATTTTGCTACAAAGTCTCTTTAAAAGCTCAGCTTTCTGCTTGTATGCTAAATATTGCCCATAGGCTTAAGGGTAGTGAAAAAAGTACCTGCTGTTTTATAGGCTTCACAGTGAAGTCTTTGAAGGTTGTGAAAATGTTCTGTTAAAAGACTGTTATAATTCCCTCTGGACTGTGATGAGTTAGAATCTATTCTGTTTTGCTGTCAGCTTATTTTCAAAACCCTAGGACCTGTGGGTTCTTCGCCCCTACTGCTACTCCACTGATGGCCGCAAGTCCCGACTCTCATAAACTCATCTCACATTGTTCATCGTAAAGTTGTTAAATTTTATAAAGCCCTTCTAACTTTTCCATTGAACATATTTTTAGAGAATAAAGCAAGGGTTCTCACTGTACAAGTTATTTTCAGCACAGGACTGGATTTTACAGCTGTAGCCAGCTGTTCACTGGACAGGCTGATTCTAGCAAAGCAGCCCTTTCATAGTCAACGATATTTTGTCATTAAGTTTGTACTAGAGAGAGAAATCAGCATCTCTAAACTCCAATACTAAACCATTATGCTCTACCACACAAGCCAAGAAAGATGTGAGAATCCAAGTGAGATCCTTGCTTTGTGAGTCTTGTTACAATGGGGAGGGCCATCATGTGTGTGCTTACAGAGCGTTTGCTGCCTAATTGAGTAGCCTTAATGCAAGAAAATCTCCCATACAACCACAGTGGGAGTTTTTCTGATGTAGAGGTTGTAAAGATTAGGCCACTAGTAGAGCTAGCAGATAGGCAGAATTACGGATTGAAGACCAAAAGGAATTTAACTTTTAAGGAAAGAAACTTTTAAGGAATGTAACTGCCTTTGAGGGTCAGAAACAGAAGCTAACAAGTGTTGGAACATGAGCCATGCAAAAGCTATTTATTATTTCACTTCCAGCATTGGGGCAAAAGAGAAGAGACAATTTAAAAAAAAAAAAAAAAAAAAAGAAAAAAGGAAAAAAAACCACCAAGGTAAGCAACCTACAACAGAGGATATAAACAGAGCCTTTTTTGCATATCTCCAACTGACACTCAAAGGACAGTGAAAACAAAATTCTTAGTTTTCAAACAACACTCAGAAACACAGCTGAGAAAAATTACGTACCTCGCATAGAACGTATGGTATTAGATCAGGGAACTCAGGTCAAGGGGAAGGAGAATTTCACACAGCAGAACCCTTCACTGCAGTATCACGTCTGATTTTGATACAAACATCAATTACCTCCTAGATTGGAGGAAACACAATCCAAGATTTTCAGAAGCATCACCTACTACTTCTCTTTGGAAATACCAAGACTGGGACAAAGATCCAAAAGAATCTAAACCCTTCAGCTTCATGAGAAGAGGTTCACACTCCCAAAAAAGCTTACTGGTGATGATGCTCTAGCAGATACAGCACATATGAGATTGCAGAGCCAAGTAAACAACCCTTCAGTAGAACTGGTAAACCATTCACACTGCACCTCAGCATAGCTAGAAATACAGGCAATAGTTTTCTACAAGAGGCCTCTGTGGATATCATAGGAGCCAGTGGCCACGCAGATACCACAGACACCTTTGTATCTCTGTTAAGCTTCCTCACAGCTCCTGTAAACTTAGCCTGATGTGTACCACAATTACCAGTGGTGGCAATGATGGCTGCTATGAGGAATGGTTATTTGGGTGGGGATCACACATCACCTTGCCTTRGGCACCAAAGATATGGGAATCCCAGCTTTCAGGGTGCTCATGAGAAAGATACGGCTGACACAGTCTCTCATTCAGAGCAGGCAGTTGTTGATACGGCGAAAAAGAGGAAACACCAGTTGTTTGGAGGGACCTACCACATGAAGGACATTTGTTAGAGACTGGGCTATGCAGACTAGAAGGGAGAAGCAAGCCCAGAGGCTGACTGAGCAGTAGTGATAGATACACAGGAACAGCACAGGAAAAATGTAGAGATGCTGCACAACCGTGCCTCCAGCACACAATGGGGAGCCAGCGCTCAGCAGGCAGCTCGTCTCTGGGGCATTACGTTATGGAAGGTCCCAGGGCAGGAAGGAAGGAAGGCAAACAGGTGAACTATGCAAGGAAATTAGGTCAGTCCGGCTCGAGGGACATTATAGAATATAGGTATTTCTTTTCTTCTTAGTGATTCCGTGCCTGAGTTACGATCACACAGATATTACTACAGATAAAAACACATGGGAAAAAATGACATTAGCAGTTTACACCTTTCCTCTCAGTAACACAGGTGATTGCCAGAGGGGTGGGGGGAAGGGGAGAATGTACTTGGCACGAGACAGGAAGAAGAACTTAACGAGAACTGAACAGAACAAGTCATCTGAGAATCAAGCCCAAATGCTGAGGATCAAACCTGTGAAGCCTCTTTTGTAGCTATGGATACATACCAGCTTAGCCCAAATATATACATATGTGTGTGTGTGTRTATGTATGTATATATATGTATATAAATTTTTTTGCAAGAAAAAGAATACAATACAATTTCTGAAAGTAGTTTAGCTTCCCCTCTGGAAGCCAATTCCATCACCACTCTCTGCTGCCTATTTTTCAGTACTTATCCCGCCCATTTGTATGGAAACCGCCACAGCGCAATTTGCCTGGTGTGTCTATATCCTGAGGTTCTAGTTCTTTCATAGCACCCATAGCCAAAAACGATGGTTTTTATTTGGCTTCCCCTGACAACTTCTCTGTCCACGTCAAACCATTTTGCAGTCTCCATCACAGCAGTATGTCCAGAGTATGATCAGAGAAAGGAAAATAAGTGGAAAAAAATAATCTTACCTCTTTCATACCCTTTTCCTGCTCTCTTTATAGAGATACTAGCAAAGCTCCCATGCACATTGGGAACTTCCCCACTGACTTCAAGCATATTTCAAGATATCAGTGGAAACTCTTAGCTACATGTTCCTTAAGTCAAGTTCTTTGTTTTTCAGCAACTTGTGCAGACCTGTCGTATGGACACGAAATGTGCTCGGGACTCCACAGCAGCAGGAGCTGTATAGCCACCACGCCTAGGAAATGGGCTTCAGCTGGCCTGAAGAACGCCAGCTCAGAGGCCACACACCAGTTTGTAGGTGTCATACTTTTCTGGCAAAGGAGGGCAGAAGCTGCAGTCTTATCCCAATTGCTATAGAAAACTGGGAGTAAAGTAACCCCTTTGCTCATAACATTACAAGCCATGACTTTATAAGGGAAAACAACTTCTGAGACGTGCGTGGAGACCTTCCTGCCTCCATCTAATTGGCTCTTTAGGAATGAGGCTCTGCTAAATATGTCTGGCTCCTTCTTATTTGGGGATTCCTTTCATCTTCATAGCATTAGCAGAATCTCTAAATGTTTTGGTTTGTCTGGCTTCAGGCCCTCTCCTCTATCTCATTGATAGACTCTACACTTTCCCACCCCGGCTTTTGAGAAAGGCAGGAATAAATAAGCTTTAGGGAGCAGAAAGTCCCTCTAATAACCTGATTCATTGCAGCTGTCACACAGTATGCATCTGTAAAGTGTCAGATCAACCATAAGCTGTCAGACCCATAGACTAGCTTTCTCTATGATTGTCAGGCTCTTGCACTGGTGTCTCTCTCTAACAACTAAGACAAAACGGCTCTAATCATTCTCAAATATGGCAGTTTTCAACCTACAAAGTTTGGAAAATAGTTTTGCCAGTGCTGTTCAAGAGCTAGAGGATACAGTGTTTGCCTCCTGGGCCTCTTGAGCGGGGTGATGAAGCATGTTAATTCACAACCTTCCTTTATCTTCTTGACAAGGTATCTTCCTCCATGGTATTGTGGTAAAGTGATCCCTCACTCGAAATCAAAGGAACGTATTCAAACTAAAAATGAGCTAATGGCTCCCTCCCCATCCTTCTTAGATAAATAAATAGAATATAAGAATGAGCCCTGCTGGGTCAGGCTGATATCCATCTAGCTCAGTATCCTGTCTCTCAGATTTCCTGATAGCAGATGCTTAGGACAGAAATGAGACGCCTACAGTGATAATTTTCTTCCTGTATCCTTTCTGCTTCCTTATGTGTAGCATAACGAGTTCTTGAGACAGGAGTTTGTACCTATATTTTTATGCTTAATAGATGCAGTCAGATTTTTTCCTCCATAAATTTGCCTAATTTAAACACACAGTTTTGGAGATAGAGTGCCCTCCATGATTTTTTGTGGAAATAATCTCTATATTTTATCTGCAAGGCAGCACCCATAGCTCACACTCCAGCTGGTGTAGACATGCCTAATGTTAGAAATAAAACAACAAATATATCAGAAGCATAGTCAAAGGATCACTGTCTTTATACAAAGGTGCAAATCCACCAGAGATCCTGGATAAGCCCTCAGGCCACTGGCCAAGGCTGAGCTCTGCCCCACTGTGTGTAAACTCTTAGCAGCACCTCAGTAGCTGGTTCACAGTTCATGCAGACAGATCTGTCCTAAATGCCATTGTAGACAAGGCTTCACGATAATGTTACATTGGCACATCTCCTAAGAGCTAAGAGAGAACAGATTTCCCCCAGACGATTACCAGAACCACTCCAGTGACACACTGTCTAAATTTGTCAAAATGTCAATGAAATCTTCCCACTATACCACTGTGAAAAACAAGCCCTGTATTCCCGAGGAAGTCAGACCTACGCGGCGTGTGCTTGGGGCAGGCAGAGCACAGGGGTCCTTCCTCCACAATAACTTCTGAGCGCCCCAACCAAAGTATTCCCAGACTGACAGCAACAGTTGCCCTGTTATTATCTCACCAAAAGAAAGGTTTCAAGGTGAGCTTGCACATTATGAGAAATCAGATCATTCCCATCAGAGAAATTTTCTGGAAGCAGGTTTCATAAGGCTATTACTTACAGATTAAATCTGTGGACTCTGCATGCCTAGTTATATCACACAGCTTCACAAGCTCAGGTGCCTGTATCAGCCAATTTGGCTGGCCCTCCAGCAAACAGGAAGGAAAAGGACCTCTACAGGGTAATTTCTTTCACTACCAAATTTAATAATTTTCTGTAGTGCCACAGTTTCACTTTTTGCGACCGACATGCAGCTTCTTTGCCCGTGGGCTCTGGACGATGACAAACTGTGGAGTCCCTCTCACCGCATATGTCAACAAGCAGGTACCTACCTCTCCAAATGGCCCAGCCCTGGTCTCCAGCCCCTTTCTCCTGGCACCTGGGCTCGGCGCAGTTGGGTGTCGCTGCTGGGCAGGACAAAGAGACATGGCCCTGCATTTGTTTTCTGTATGAGCCACTCAGCACAACTGACAAACAAACAGATCCTGAGAGCACAGCTGAGCTCTTTCTTTAAACCTCCATGAGAACCACTGTATCACAGTGAAGGAATGAGCATTATATGGCAATAAAGTGAAGAATGTACAAAAAATACAAGGGGAAATCTACAACCTATATGACTAAAGTGAACACATACTTTAAAAAATACCTTAGGATAAAAAGGAAACATACTTTTGGAATCGGCATGCTATTATATGGAAATATATGCTGTTATATGGACTTGTCAAAAATGTGGCAAATGCAAACATATTTAACACGTGCATTTTCTGTACCAGGAAAAAGTCAGATGTTAATTCAAAAGATTGCAAAACAGTTTGGGGTTTTCTATTTCAACTCCATTGCAGAAGGGTGCTAAAAGGGCCAGCAGTGAAGTTGGGCATGCACAGTGCAGCAGGTTTGGATAGACTGCATCCACCCAGGTGTTCCAGAGAACAGGCCAAAGTGCCTCCAGAACAATTAACACTTATTTTCGTTAGTCCTTAAAAATGCTTAAGGGGTTTTCCTGAAGCAGGAAGAAAGGCAGTTTAACAAAAATTTCAAGCACGTAATGGCAAGAAGTAGCTAATTACAAACTTGCCAGATGGACTCACCACTCTAAGTCAAACTATGACAGCTGCCAATATAGAATCCAAATGATAAATAAAGGAGATAACATAATAAATGCTCATGAATAAGGCTTTACAAAAATGACTTCTTGTCCAACTTTTTTTGAGAAATATTACAAACTTAGTTGTAAAAGCCCTCTGAAGCCTCTTACTTTCTAAAACATGAAATAATTAAAAATAATGTGAATGCAGAATCAACCTATGCAGAGTAGCATGAGAACTGTCTCACTGAAGTCTCACAGCACAGCAGCACAGGGAAATCACTGCTGAGTGGGTGCGATTCCCTACCCACCATTGGCTATGCACCTTAATGCCTTTATCAGTGATCTGAACAATAACATAAGTTACAGACAAATGTCACAGATAAAGTGTGTGTGTGTGTATGTGTTTTTATAGCTTGTTACAATCTACATTATAGATCTAGGATAAAACAGACTCCTCACCAGCAGAATCCTGTTTATAACAGGAAGCCTTGAGAAAACTCTTTGCATCTCTGACCTGTGCAAAAGGATCTCTACCCCCATCCGTCGCGCTTTTGCTGAATGTCATGTTGGTTGATGAAAACAAGGTGCAGACAAACAGACCCGGCAAAGTGGTGCCTAACTCACCGCAGCTTGCGGGAAGGACAGGACTTCACTGGTGCTCTCCTCTGCCTTGTGTGCAGCACCAACCTGCCTCTGTCGCACCTTCCTGCACACGTCCTGGCTGCTGCCTGGGCCTGGAAGACCCTCCTCTTATCTGCTGTGGTGCTCCAAGAGACTGACAGCTGACGATAGCGGGTCACTTAGCCAGGAGGAACTTAGCATACAGCTATTACTCATGCTCTAGCACATTCAGCTTATAAACCTCTCCCCAAACAATGCTCAAGTCTCACAAGAAGACTGAAGCAGGCAGATTTTTTGCCTTTGCTTTGCAGATGCATCTTAGTTACATAAGGTAGTTTCTTCTTCTTTCTTACAGAGAGTCATAAGAACTATGGAAAAGTACAGATAACATGCTATTTTTGTCTAATAATTTGGTTGGTTTTCTGAAAGTGTGCCAGCATTTTCCAGCCAAATGTAGGTTTTTTTTCCCCTCTTCCACTAGATGTGTTTTACATGCTCACCTTTAACTCAAATTTCTGTTTGCTCAAATTCCCTATCAGACCAAAGAACAATTGTTTGCTCTTTTCCTTTTACAACTGTAAGAGACACTTAGACACACATTTCTGAAACAAACATAACCATCCTCCAGAAATAAGGAAAAACACAGAATTCTGCAAAGCTTTTGCTTATTCCAGCCCATTTCAAGACCAATTGTTGTACTACTGGCCTCGTGGGGGATGAAAACTGTCAGAACTCAGGTCTAATCTGCCTGTAGCTCTGCTGGAGACTTCTCCAACCTCAACTGCTTTTTGATCCGTTTCTTAACCAGGGTAAGATTACAGATACTGTTCTGTATTGCACACACACGTATAGTGTGCCCATAGGGAGCGGTACGGGTACAGCTCTCACTGCACACAGCTCTCCATTCCATAGACAGAGGCTAACATCTGCCTGGTTTCACTGCGGTTTTCAGGACTTCAAGAACATCCCAAGTAACCTACAGGCAGAAAATGCTAAAGGCTGATGATTCATGTTCTGTTTTTCTTGCAAGTCAGTAACAGCACTAAATAAAAGATAAGATTTTGTATGTCTCAGGATTACGGTTTCTACCATGTCGTCAGTCCTGTAAGTACTTCCCAGATTTCTCTTTCTTTCAGTTCCCTACTAGTAACTTCTTGAATAGACGTAGTAACTCCTTTCACTGCTGCGAAACACTGTTGCCCAAGGATCTTGAAAATGCCTGAATAGTTTCCACACCAGGATACCAGAACTACATACAACTCTTTCAGCTTCCTAATTAGAATTCCTGTTACTTACTGCATTGTATTTAGCTGTCTCTGGGAATTCTTTTACAAGGTCAAATGCTCAGACCTCTTCAATATAATATAAATCATTCCTCTGCACTCTGATTAGTCTGTGCTACACAGCGTGAACACATTGTTTAATAAAAGGAGAAAATTATGCAATTAGCAGGTCTTCAGCATAAATATGTCCCCCTTTCTGAATCGTATTTAAATAAAACAGTGTTGCTATAGTATTTTATAGCATTAAAAACTCAGCGCGACTTGCACTACAAATGGCCAGGCCTTCTCAGAAAAATGGGCTGGAGGGAACATGGGACAACCACACACAATACAAGCTATTGTTTTCATGAGGGCTAAACCTTCCCTATTACCTTGATTTTAGTAATTTATAGTTATTCTTCTGTAGACTTGTTTTTTGTCAGATCCTGTTTTTCAGGTAGACCCTCTGAAAAGAAAACATGTGGGTTTTGTAACAGGTCGCTCAGGAATAGTGGGACAGTAGCTGGGAGAGCAAGGAACAAGCTCCACGTAGCAACAGCCCTTCACTGCACCAAGCCGAGACGCTCCAGGCTCTGCCATGTGGCAAGTGCAGGGCAGACTGGGCTGCCCCTTCGGGAGCTGATGGAGAAGGGGCTGGCGGCAGCCCTGCCGCCCAGAGGGAGGGAAGTCCCCAGTAACTGATATAACGTATCTACATCCGCTTTATGCACGTGTAATGAAATCTTAGCCTCACTCAAGACAACATCAAAATTACCATTGATCTCAAGTAAAATCACAGCTCACTGAAGTGATTCAATGAGAGCTGAGAATCCGGTCCAAAACCTCTACTTCAAGAAGGTAAGAGAATTTCCTTACACTATTACAGCAATGGGATGCGAGTCCCTCTCCATTTCTCAAATGAAACTGAGGAACTGCTCTCCTCTCAGCAGGCTACCTCCAGTCAGGGGGGTTTCTGAGCAGTCCCGAGCTGGGAGAAACACATGGGAAACCTGTGGCTGTTAAAGCTGTGGCCTGTGCTGGCCCCAGCCTCTCCTGCCCATCCCAGGGAACCAGAAACGCAGATGCTGCTGCTGTTCGCTCCTCTGCGGTCCTCCATGCGGTCTCCGCTCCTGCCTGTGAGCTGGCTGACAGCAGGAGAGGCAGCTACCATGCAGTGCAGAAAGGATGCCGCTTCCAAAATACTTGGCTTCCAAGAAGTATTTGAGAAATGGTTCAGCTGAAAAATGTCGCTAACGTCTTATCTGGGAACTTAACAGACTCCTTCACATAGCAAACATCAGTGCATCCCTTCTTGTTATGACCACCCCTGGAGACGCGCAGCTTTCTAAGCCCATCATTTAATTGCTGATGAGAACCACCGACGGAAAACAATCAACTGCATTTTGATGGAAAAATAAATTGTTCTGTAGTACATAGTCATTTCATTTGCTTCATGCTCATAAAAGCTTGACTATGCAGCGGGCTGTGCAGCTGAACAGAGAAGATATGACTCACTCCTGTAGCTGCATGAGCTACCCAGGCCTCTTGCCTGTTTGTGCAGATGTGTGGTAGAAGTGGGTGAGTAGGTGAAGGCACGGAAGAGTGACAGCCCCACCACCTCCAAACCTTGCTCCACCACAACAGCCCCTCTCTACCAGAATTTAGCTCTTGATCGTCTACCTGAAGCACAAGCCCCAGTTAAAAGCGCACAGCAGTGCCCAGCAGACAAACATTCAGAGCGAGATCACTGCATCCTGTTCTCGCTCTGAAGAACGTTTGATGTCGCAGAGGATGCCGAACTGCATCTGAGACGTTAGTGGGAGGGATAAAACTTTTCACACCACTGTCCCTCCCCCCCTGCCAAAGAATTTCAAAGGTTAAGTGATATCCAAAAAAGAACCCGAGAGAGTTTGGAGTCTCAACCACAAGGCATTGCTTTGTCTACGCGTGCTAGTCTCACTTGTTAGATGATATCCCAGAGCAAAGCAAACCAGTGGAACTAAATCCCAAAAGACATAATATTTCTTACAGTTTCAGAAATTCTGATCAAACACAGTTTGCTAAAGTCTTTTAAAATGTTTCCTTCAGCTTCTCCTCCCCACCACCACCTTTAATAAAATTTGTCTTAGTTAACTTTAAAATTATTATGAAAACTTTTTTCCTTGAAGGGTGGCTGTTTGGGTGTCACTTACTCAACATTGGAAATAAAGCCATCTGGTGTGCCTGTTACTGTCATCTTCAGATCAAAGGTTAAAAGCAGAACTAAAGACCTCCTTTTATTCACATTTACCTTTTAACTCCATTTCTCTACAGATCTCTCCTCAGATCTCTACAGATCTTTCCTCTCTCCTCCTCAGTACAAGGATTCAGCCTTGGATTTAACTCACAAATGCAGGAAAATAATACTGCTCACAGACTAAATCAGCCATGCTCTGATGGTTTGAACACTTCCTCACTCACCTCTGGAGAACAACTAGCCTCCCTAGCACATTATCTCAAGAGCTTTTACAGTTCATCTGTTACACATCTGACAGTTAGCATTTGCTGTACACTAAGCTTTGCAAGTATAAAGCATAATCTTAGTATTAGTAATACCATCTTGATAAAACAACTAAGAGCAGTTAGCCTGAAAAAAAGAGAAAAGAGCACCAGCCACTCTGAAGCTAAGCTGCCTGCTGCAAGTTCTGGATGGAGACAGAGCTCTGCAAAACATTTAAAAGAGATGCATTTACAATATATCAAGTCACAAAGTCAAATTTTAAGTGAGGCCGTGTGATGTGCAAAATATTTGCTAAATAATGCAGCATTCAGGATCTCAGCACTCACTGGTAGAGTGCACACACAGAGGACTGGGACAGGATGGTCCCATGGCTAAAATAAAGTCAATAATCAACCCTAAGATAGAAACACATCTACATTTATGGTAAGGTTATAGTGATTGGCTGTAGGAGCCACCAGGCATCCAGCCAATTTGCTTTTCCAGTCTAAGGAAATGCTCGGTTTGTTTGAAAAATGATTTTTTTTCCTGCTGTGAAGAATGCATTGACGTCATCAAACTGGGTCTGTTGAACAAAAGCATGGATCCAGGGTTGTGTTAAGAAGTAGAATTACAAGAGAAAGGACAAGGATCTGTTTCAGCTTTCTTTTAGAGTGACAGGGACTGTTACCAATTCTCCTTTATCACCTTCTCCAGAGGAGAACTGCTAGAGGGGACAAGTGACTTGCCACAAGTTTTGGTTTCCACTCTGTTTTTTTCCACTGTTTTGTTGTGTTTCCACCCTGTTTTGTTGCTACTGTGGGTTTTTTTAGATAAACATTAGCATCTATGGCTCCACAGGCCTGTGTACCAGATCACTATTACTTTTAATAGGAACATGCTGCATGCCAGAATTCCCTGATCTGATTTGATGTAACACCATGCAGCACCCTTACAAAAAAAAACCCACAGGGTGTTCATAAACCTCTCTGATCACACACTGCTTTCCCACTTCTATGCTGTCGTATCAGCTTCTCCACCCGCAGAACGGGGTGTTTGGGCCAATACAGTGCTTTGCTACCACATCATCTGACCAAGAACCTTTTACTATACCACTAACCCAGGTGATAGTAAGTAGCATCTTGGAAAGGGAGGAGGGTAACCTGGAATTGTCAGAATCCAGCCATATCACACGGCAACAAAATAGCCAATAGTTGCAGCGGTTACAGATAATTTCTGGTCCACAAGACCATACAGCAAAGGGTGCAGCTGGTGGGTGGAGCAAGGTCACCATTTTAACGTTTCACAGAAGATTTGGAAAACAAAGCGCAAAGCATTCCACCATAAAACTGTACTCAGTAAGAGCTGATGATTTAAGGACTGATGCCACTCCGATCGTTTCCCAATAGAGTTACCTGATGCTTGTGACGAGAGTCACGGAACGAAACAGGTTTGAACCAAGGATGAAGGAGATGCAACAGAGCTGCGTCAGTAATGGATTACTCAGTCTAGTACTTGAACCAAAAGTCAAAATTAGGTTGTTCTGAACATACATGTGGGAGCGGAGAGGCAAAACAGAAAAGCAAAATAAAACAAAATGCAGACAGAAAGTGAAACAAAATGACTCTGCTTTGGGCCCGATTATTAAGTGTTTGAGCTTTATCCCGCTTCCCTTTAAACTTCAGGTTATTTACAAAACATGAATCGCATAACAAAATGTTTCATTTTAAGTATCTCCAAAACATATATTCTGTATTCTCTCCTATTTTCCTCCCTTTTCAGCCAAATCAAGTTGTCCAAATACAACAATTGTGTCCCCTAATCCACAGTTTAAGGCAACCTTACTATCTACTAAAAGACAGGGAAATAAGTTAACATACACAAGACAAGAAAATGCAAAGCTAACAGGAAGACAATTGTAGTGAGGAGTTCATAACTCTTCTCAAATTCAACAGCTCCTACATTTATTATCTTAAGGTATCCCAGTGTAAGTCGTCTGTGCAACAATAATCTTCCAATGTGTATTGTAGGTGAAAGGAGAATTTGTTTGATGGAACTACTTTGGTTAAGTTATACTACATCAGTCTAATTTCCCAATCTTAGTACAAAAGAACAGCTACATAATTACCAAAACAAATCTAAACCAAGTATCCAAAAAAAACCCCAGTATATTTCAATTAAAAAAATCTGTAACAATTTAACAAAGAAAGAAGTAGTAGAAAGCAAGCCAGATCTTATGCTTTTCTCCCCCCGTTATTTTTCTTCTGGAATATAAATATGGATGCAACATTTTGAGATGAGACCAATACAATGCACAGGCCTCTGGGCCCTCATTCATGTTTTATTTCACCTTGACAATTTTTTCTTCACCTGAAGAGACTAATTAAGTCAGCCTTCTCAAAAACTTAGCAATTCATAAGGTCATAATACCCTAATGGAGTCAGTTTCTCTAGGTGCAAGTAGGCTTCTGGAGAGGGAAGAAAAGGTTTGATGCCAGTTAAGGCGTGAATACAGGTTCCAAATCAGCGACTCTCAAAGCCAGAACACTGTGGTTGTGTGTGTCTAAAATTATTCCTCGGGTGT
The DNA here is from genome assembly GCA_030449065.1 of Oceanodroma leucorhoa. NCBI lineage: Eukaryota > Metazoa > Chordata > Aves > Procellariiformes > Oceanodroma > Oceanodroma leucorhoa. Next base: position 4,689,434 of record JASVER010000083.1, on the reverse strand, counting down.
TTTTGCAGCTATCTTGAACAGAATTTCCTATGACCAGTGCACATACGTGGACATAGAACAACAATAACAAGAAAAAAAACCCCACAAAAATCAAAACAGCATAGTAAATAAATAAAAAACTTCACTTTAATTCCAAAACCTTACATTTTTAAAGGTGGAGTTGGCAAAGGAACTAAAAAGTCAGCCTCCTGTGTGTTAACTGTTCCTGGAGTTTGACCCCAGCACAGTCTGATCCCTCTTTGCATGTTAACAAAGGTGCAAGGCCATCTGCTGGTAAGAAAAATAGTGCAGCGTCTTGTACTCCTGCTTAGCACTCCTCAACTGACACCTGAATTAAGCTTTAGATGAAGGGCCAGACTGCCAGCATTTCAAACCACTGAAAGCTTGCAGGAAAAACGCAAGGAGTGACTGCAAATAGCTACGAAACAGAAGTCACAGGCTTGAGCAATCCTTTCAATAGGACAGCAAAAGGCAGTATCTTCTGCTGCAGTGAATTTAGCCTATTCTGAATGCCTACTCCATTCCTACAGCTTCAGGACTCCCTGCCTCAAGCCTGTCCTTACCAACATTGCAAAATTGGAGTTTCTGCCCTTGGTGGGAGGCAATTGCTCTACCCAGCAGTTGAAGCACACGAAGCAAATGCCTCATGCCCAGCCCAAAGTCAGCTGGCATTTTGCTTCATGACCCCAGGGCCATGCCTGGCATTCACTAGCTGCCAAGGGGGTGCACCCGATCCCATACAGCCCAAACGCTTAAGATCCCCGAGGAGAGCGCGGTGCCCACGACACCCGAAAGGAGCCGGCGTGCCCTTGCCTCCCTTTCACAGCGGGGAGCTCAGCGCTGAGAGCAGGGGGCTGCCGCGGGCAGCACTGCCCGTCCCCTGCCCGGGGGTCAGTCGGGGGCGGCAGCCCCCGCCCGGGGCTGGCTGCCGACGCCGCGGGCACCCGCGGGCGGGGCGGGGAAGGGAAGGGGCAGCTCTGCCCGCTACCGGCCGCCGGCCCCCCCAGCGACGGGCCGGGCCGGGCCGGGCCGGGCGGGGGGCGGGCCCGCGCCGTGTTTACCAACATGGGAGGAGCCGGGCGCGGGAGGCAGCAGGCTGCCGGGCCGCTTTCGCTTTGCCGGAGGATGCGGGCAGCGCTGGCCAGCGGCGGCATGGCCCGGGGACTCCTTCCCCTGCTCCTCGTAAGTGTCTGCCCGAGCGGGTGAGCGGGAGGGGCGGCCGGGAGCCGGGCGGCGGAGCCCGGGCGGCGGGGTTCGGGCTGGCGCTCGGCAGCAGGGCGGCCGGCGGCGGGGCGCAGGAGCGCTGCCTGGTTTCTGATCGCCGCCTGGTTTCTGATCGCCGCCGGCCGCAACAAACTTTTTTTATTCCGAGATTTCAGGTAATTCATTTAGGCGATTTTTTTTTTCCTTTAAAAAACCCACCTTCAAGTTCAGGCACTTTCTGATTTAACAAGTAACTTCTTAGGGTGCCAGGTGAAGGGAAGTGGGCATTGCGGAAAAGCAGAGGGAAGGAAAAGGGAGAGGGATGCAGGTGGCTGTCAGGACACCGGCTCTCGTGCCATAGCTGCGGGGGACCCAGGGACAGCTGGCTTGGCCTCGGTCCGCAGCCGCTCAGACCCGGCCGGAGAGGCTGGCGAGGCAGGTTCAGCATCCATGCATAGACAGCACGGTTAGATCTGTGGCTGGGTATCTGCCCGGGCAAAGACCGCGTTAGCGAAAGCTGACTTGCACTGCACCTCAGGGATCTGTAACAAAGTGATCTGGTAAAGCAAAGTAAAGCAAATACCTGTGGTGGAGGAGTTTTGAACCACTACCGACAGTGACCCAGGGAAAGCTAGATAAATAGTCCAAGTGGCATGAAGTGCAGCGTTTACTGGAAGTAGGCAGGACAGGGCCTTCGCTTCTTGCCTTAATCATCCCCTATGCACGGTATGAGTCTCTGCAGCTTCGGAGCTTAGGTCACGTGTCTAACCACCGTCAGTAAAGTTACCTTCGCAAACATTAATTTTGAAGGGCTGCTGTCCACAAGGAAGTTTTCAGTGTCTGCAGCACAGGGATCTCCACTGGTACAGGTGCATTAGGCCAAAGAGCTGTAGTGGCAGCAAGCTCCTGGGCAGGAGACGGAGGCACGTGCAGTTGTAGATGCACGGGCTCTGCCCCGAGGCCGCCCGGCTCTGAGAGCCCAGAGGTGGGACAGTGGGGATCAGGCAGGTGGCAGGAGGCCCTGCTGCACAGCAGAGCCGTGACCTGCCTGGAAGCATGGATGCCATATACGTTGCTTCCCCAACTCCAATTCTCACCTACTTCAGAGAGAACTCACTGGAATTCACATTCAAAAATCTCTTCACAGTGTGGTTACACTGCTAATGAATGCAGTTTGCTTTGGGGTTTGACAAGTCAAAATCAGGTCAAATTCTGATCTGATTTACGATATTAAATAGTTTACTACCTACATAGTTTAAGTGATTCAGAGGGTTGTATCCATGCCCCTGCACAAAGCACCACAGCATAGTTAAATACAAAGAAGGATTTTCATCTGCTGACAGAAGTGTGTATTATCTACTCCTGTACAGGAGCAGCAAACAACGGGCAGAAGTGTCAGTCTAGCTCAGTATCTTGGAACTATTCAGAATATAAATTAAGATTAAAAAATACTTTCTCTTATCACACTGCTCCCAGACAATAAATATAATTTCTATTCTTATTTTCCATTTGTTTCAAATTTCAGTACCCCTTAGAAAGACTGTAGCATTCCCACATATTTTGTATTTTTAAAAAACTATGGGTTTTTTTTTATTAGCATGTTGTTCCACTACTTACAAATCAGTAAACCTGGGCAGCATTTGACACATACTAATTTGATTAAACCAGAACCTGCTCTAGTTGAAGATGTCCCTGCCCATGGCAGGGGCATTGGACTAGGTGACCTTTAAGGTCCCTTCCAACCCAAACTATTTCATGATTCTAGGAAAATAGTTTGTTGAATGAGACCTCAATTTTGCAAGGAACTCCATGTTGCACTGAAGTAGAAGCAGTTGCAGGGATAGTCATGCAAAATAGCAATGGCCTACGTAGTTAGAAAACATCTAACTTTACCCTGTAAAACAAGCTGCAAAACCACACACCACTCAGACACACTCTAAAGGAATAGGCCATCTTAAGAGAGTGAAGTATTGTCTAAATATTTTGTAATTATCTGATATGACTACAGAGCAGGCAAATTTCTGGAAATTTAGACGACATACCTTTGAAAACAGGACTCCTACATTACTGTGCTGACCCTTCTTTCTCATTTCCCAGACAACTAATGCATGCATTTAAATGTATATGTATAAACAGCCGTAAAGTCATGGGATAACCCAAGACTCGAGTGAAAAGTATAAGGGCCCCAGTTCTGGAAACATTTGTATGCTCACGTTTCCACAGTTAACTGCCTTTACCTTTGAGGCAACTCACTGAACAAAGAGAAAGTGCCAACAAGAACACTTTATTGTGTTACAAAAAAAAAAGGGGGAAGAGTTGCTGAATTTCTATGCTGTCCAGCTCTTTTTCATCCTTAGCCGCAACATCATCAAAGTGAGGTGGGAGCTGTTAATATTACTCCAACTCTCCCAAATTGTATAGTATTTATTAGGTGTTCACTAGTACAGTACTCCTAAAAACGAAAATTAAAAAAAAAAAAAAAAAAAAACCAACAACAACAAAATGACCAACCATACAACCCTCACCCCCCAATATATTGCCATAATTTGCATGAGTCAGCTGAGATGTGAAATAGTAATGGATTGAATTTGGACAGTGACTATTTTAAGACACTGGACAGTAACTGAGGCTTCTTACTCTCACAGGCACGGAACACGTGCATCTCACTTGAAATTTGAGAAGCTCAGGATGCTTCTAGTTGTGGGGAAATACCAACTCCCATTGCTGGGCTTCAGAAAATGGAACTGGATTCTTTTTGTCCCTCTCATAAAAGATTTTAGAACAGGAAATACTATTTTTAGTGGTTATTTTGGTGCTAACTATCAACTTCTGCCTTGGTGGAGAAAAAAAAAAGATGGGGAAAAATGATACTGGAGATATTGGCAGCAGAAATTACTCATTGTAGTAAAAGAATTGGAGTAGAGAATCCTCTTAACAAGCAGTGTGAAATTACTTACTCTTTGAAAAGGGGTTAAAGCAAGGGAGATTAATTACATAGAAAACTGTATGAAAATGGAGCTAACTCTAGCAACCATTTGTCGAAAGTACCAGAAGCAAATCAAAACTCAGAAAATGAGTTGAAGTTTTTCTCAGCTCCCACTAGGCAACAAAGCAAGAAAAATCCCCTTCTCCCCCTTTTTTTAACACCTAGAAAGCCCCTGATGAGCTCATGCACGTTGCCCCATGTAACAAATGTGGAGTGGAACAAAAAGGCCACCAAGTTCTGAAGGCATCAGCCTTCTCATCCATAGGCATCTATGGATTAGAAATGGGAGAAATGGTTTGCTAAAAATAAAATGTGTTATAAAGATAACAGGAGAAAGCAGAGACAATTTTTTTTCTCAGGGTTAAAAGTTGTAAAGCTTTAGAAAGTCCTGTATGCAAATAACACGTTCACACACTTCTAAAGCTGAGATTACATCCCCATAAGGTAGGTCTGCTGGGTAGGTCTGCTGAAACTTTTCAGTTGAAGGAAGTTGACCTGTTATGAAGAATACTCTGATACAGGAAGAATCGGAGGCCTGAGAATCCCAAAATGACATGAGTTTTCAAAGAAACTAAAGTTCCTGTCACTCTGCCCTGGGAACATAGATGAAAACAGGTTTTATAAATCTCCTTAGCAGATGCCTATTGGTGGAAGTATTTTGGAGGACTCTGTAGGAGTGAAGAAGAGGGAGGAGGTAGAAAGCTCTCTTGAATGCCTGGGTAATGCAAAAGGAGAGAAACCAAAAAATTTGGGCTCATGTGATAATTTTTATGGATTTTGCTAAGGTTAGATATCCCTGATTGATTGATTTTATTCCCACTGACTGCTTAGTTCAAGCTAAGTCTTCAGTTTAGATATAACAACTGTTTTTCAGGTTAAGATGAGAAAGGTAGAGAAGAGCCTCTCTGAGTCATTTTAGGCTGAAAACATACAGCCGCTGTTTGAATGTACACATCATAAGAAAAGTACCTATCACCCCTGCCTATATAAAAGCCCCTAAAGTGCTTCCTTTCCGCTATTAGCACTTGCTGCTCAGTGACAACAAGGAAAGCAATTAAGGTGTGCGCAGGAAGCTAAATGATTATTGACTTTTTTTTCCTATAAGACACACCAAAATTTTTATATAGCAAATGGCTTGCTTTTAAGAGGGTGCAAATCCAGGAGGAGAAAAAACTGAAAAAATTAGGGTGTTGCTTTGAAAAATCTCCGCCGTTTTCTCATTATCCCTTGTACAGGAAGGTGGTGTAAGATGCCCCTGCGAGCAGAACCGATGTAGGTGTTTGGTGCTGCTTAAACATCAAATTCTGAGAAGTGATCCCCACTTCTTGTAAGCGTACCAGGAAGTTCATCTCTGTGAGCGACAGTGGAGGGCTTCCATCAAGAAGTGGTGTATTTCTGGCCCCGCTCACTGTATCAGCATAGCTCATTTGTATAAAAGCATAAGCAAAAGGCGGAGAGGTTTGTTCGCGTGAGGGAAGGCTGTGTCTGTGCACGCACTGTGATTGCAGGCGTTCAGTAAACACACAAAAAAAATCAGCTAAGTTCTACTGATATTAATAATTTAGAAAGATGTTTACTTCTTTCATTATATGCTATTTTCTGCACAACTCTCTGGACGTTTTCTTCCTTTGTGCATGCTCTGTGCTCCACCGGTGCCGTTCAGTTTCTCTGCTGCGCCCAGGTACTGTCTGTGGGTGCCTTAGGGCTGTGGTAATCTTCACCCTCCCTCTCCTCTTTACTGTTGTCCAGGGTCTTTCCCCGCCCCGCCCAAATGGCTTGACTTCTCTGGTCTAAAAAGGGGAGATTTGGGTGCCGAAAGCAGGACACAGCATGTCCCTGTGGCTGCAGAGCTTCACCGGGCGCGGCTGTGAGGGCGGGCGAGGAGGAGGGAGCCGGGCCCTCGCAGCGGGGCGAGCGCCGCCGAGCCGGGGCAGCTTCGTCAGACCTTCGGCCGTGGCGTTCGAGGGCAGCAGGGAGCAGGCGGCGGGGCCCGCGCCGCGCTCCTCGCTCGCCCCGCTGAGTCACAGTTCCTCCATCAGCGCGGGGAGATGAAGGAGTCATTTCCCCACCAACTTCCTCACGCCACAAGCGGCGTTTGCGTTGGCCCGCCACGCGCCCCAGCTGCGCCGCCCGCCTTCGGGGCGGGAAGCCTTCCGGCGCCGTCAGCTTCCCTGGGGCCGCCAAAGATCCGTCGTGCTGCCGCAGGGCCTCCCCGCCCCGGCGACCGCCTCGCTTCCGGGCCCTTCTGCTGGCTGAGGGTGTCATGACCCTCCAGCTCTGAGAGCCGGGGCAACGCACGTTCCCCCAGTGTTATCCTGTGACCGTCCCCTCCCTCGGCCCCGTCCGACACGTGGCAGAGGAGCGACAGCGGTGCAGGGCTTCACCTTGCTTCAGGGAGAGCCAGACCAGACTGGACATACTGACTAGATTTTAGTAATTACTTTTTAATCAGACTTTCTATCCCAGTTTTTAGTAAGATGGTTCTCCCAGGCAAAAGGAAAACAAATCACGCTAATTTGACAAATCCATTTGACAGCTTCTGTTAAGGCCTTACATCAACCTTTTAACATCATTACGCTGGGATTTGGAGAAGAGCACCCTCAAAGCTTTGGCAGCAAAGGAGGAGAGTCAGAGCACTGAACGGGGAAGTGACGGGCTGAGCATCCGTACCCACAGTTTCTCAAGTGCTAAACTGCTTTTCTAGCAGCTGAAGCTTCTCCTCCAGGTGCAAAGAAAGGCCTTCTTAATTTCAGTCTAGTAACTAATATTATATAATTTTAAAACAGATGGCTGCTAAGGAAATAAAATGCTTTTCACCTTCCCATCTCTGAATAGACTAAAGGATCAAAAGAAGTGGCTCCTTGTAGAAGTCAGCAGACAGTGGTCATATTGGTTACTTCAATTAATTAGCCACAGATAACACTTCCTTCACTTGAGAGGCCAGTTTGAAATCCAAACCCTTTTTCAGTAATATTTAAGATAATTAAAGAGTTTTCTGCATCTAACTAAAGTTAGACTACAGTCAGCATCCAAGCAGTTTCACGCAAAATCATGAAGATTGAATTAATCAGCCATTAAATATCACCCTCTAGCAGGAAGAAAAAAGTGTGTAACAATAAAAATAACCAGTTCTCAAATTATTAGAGGAGTCCTTAAATATGTATGTCCCTTGTTGTTAGCATTAACAGATACAGTCAAATTTGTATTAGGCTGCAATTCAAAAGTGTTCGAAGATAACCAACCATTCAGAATTAACCTCCTTCAAATATCCAAGACAAAATTAAAAATAAATTATTCTAGTCAAGATGTTTTGCATACTGATTTAAAATGTGAGTGAATCTGTGATCAGTAGGACTTTTAGCCCATGGAGGATTTGGCAGTTTCTTTGCACTGCACCTCATTCCCCATTAATCTCCTTGCCGAAAAAGGTACCCTGCTGCCCCTCTCCTTCACAACTTGGCCTGTTCTTTCATTTTGCCAAGGACAATAGCATTGCTCCACATCTTCCCAGACATCATTCTCCCCACTTCCTCAGTATCCCTCACAGTGTATATCTGAGTCTTTTAAAAAAATATTGTTTTGTATTTTACAACTAAAGAGGAGCAAGAACAGTGAATGTAGAGCTCAGCTTAGATGTTAAGACTTCAAACTCTTCAAGACAAGGGCTATCTTAATTTTTTATGTTACAGCTCCACACAGATAGTAACACACAAGTGAAATAAACGGTGAAAATGTTCAAATCACTCCAAACTATCAGCAGAAACTGGGTTAAGTAAAGGCAGGCTATCCTCAGGCTGTCCTGCACAATAATATTTCTAGGAGGGAATCTAGTTCTCCAGCGAACAAGCATTACATAGCTCCATTATATAGACATCTCATACTTAGTGCATGCAAGTATATACAGAATTCCCCACAAACCATTGCCAAGAGGAAGGCAAACTATAGCAGGTCTATCCTTATTTTCCCACCTTACTCCCAAAATAGAAAAAAAGAATGGTTTGGCCTCTGGTTCACAGTGCTTTCTTATTATCATGAAAAGAGGCAGGACAGTGACAGCTAGTAAAGTTACTGACTAGTAACAGGAAAAAAATAAAAACAACAAGCACTATGCAATTTAACTTGACAGTACACTCAACGAAATGGATCAGGATGTAAATTAATTTGAAAGGAGAGTGATACTTCTTTCAGAAATATATAGGTATTGTCTACTGAGGAGAAAAGTAATTGAATTGGAAAACAAAGTAAGAACAAGATAATTTTAGAAATCAGGTAATCTTGGCCAAGATTAAAACAGTCCCTTTTTTTTCTTTTAACGATGCATTAACACTGTTCAGTTTGCAAGCAACAGTAGGATGACAAGAAATTAAGGAAGACATTAAGGACGTTCTGTATGGAAGATTATTATTACTGGATAAGAAAGGGCAGATGTAGTCACAGTGATCTGAGGCAGAGAAAGCTCTTCAAGGAAATAATGGGAGTTCCTTTGCTTTGCACTATCATTAGGCATATGAGGTCATCTAACGCAACTCAGATGTATGAGCCTGTTCTCAAGCATTAATGTTCAAACGATCAGTACCTATAGTGGTAGGGTTGACAGCATTAAATCTAATACATGTCCTCATTGTCCATTAACTCGTCTAAAGTAATGAACAACTTTAATAAGGCGGTGAATATCAGTATGTTTAGCAATAAAGTAATGGTACTGATGTAACTCTGTGCTAGCAGTAAAACACACCTACAGTCTTTGGCAGCTTTTTTTTATAACTTGCTGTTCTCCTCTCCTAGGTGGTTGTCTTAATTACTGAAACACAATGCAAAAATGATACTGAAGCTCTAATACACATAGCGTACAACAAATTAATTACAAGGAGGATCATTGCCAAGAGGGAAACTAAGTGTCCCCTGGATGAATACAGTTTAGGTGTTCAGTGTTGCAAGAAATGTGAACGTGGTGAGTATCATTGTAAGACTGTTAAAAAGTCATTAAGAGTGGAAACCACAACATGCATAATTGCTTTCTGCTGGGACAGCTAAGTGGCATGCTGTGGTTTCCTGGATGCAATGCTTCATTCTAGCTGTATCTTTCTCTATTACAGGACATCAGACACTTCAAAAGTATTTCTTGAGCTCAGTGCACCAATAACTTTTCACTACAGATAGTAGTTCTCGCATAACATGCTTGTCACAAAAGAGGCAAGAATTACATACACATCTTTGAAAGAGGTTAAAAAAGTGCAAGCACAGGCCTTTGCCTACAAGACTCCATATATTCATGGGTTTTCCAATTTTGCATGTACAGTTTTGTTTGATGTGCTCTCCTCCAGTCCTAAATTGGAGGAAGAGGGGGAATAATCAGATCTTACGTATACTACATTCCTGAAGAGCATATATGTATGCGTAAAGAATATAGATTCTGTCCATATTTGTAAATCAAAAAGTATTAGGGATCAAAAAGAAAATCTGACATAGGTCTTACAGCTGATGGCTTCTGTCCAAAGGTATTACAAATCTTAATTCTTGTTTTTCTGTCTCTACAGGTTTTGTTAAAAATATCAACTGCCCAACAGATGCTAGCGAACACTGTGTTCCATGTGAAAATGGAAAGGAATATGTAGATCATGTCAATTATTTGGATAAGTGTTTGAGATGCCGTTTATGTGACAGCATATTCGGTATGTCTATGGAAATAGCAACTCTAGCAATGACTCTTTTGATATAGGATTTGACTGAAAAGTCTCCACAATCCCTGAATAGCATGTAGAATGCAAGTTAAAATGTTTTAGTGGTAGTACATGAAAGAATTTATGACAAAGTCTTAAATTTATCCCCCAGTTCCCTTTTGTCAGACACAATGTAGGAAGAAGACCAAGCTATGTTGGTCCATTATTTCTCCTTATATCTGCCTTTGCTCAGCCAAAGCAGTCCTTGCAAAGCAGACCCTATACAAACTGGTTAGAGTCAAGGAACAAAAGCTCTCTCCCTTCTTTGCCCTCTGTTTAAAAGAAGAGGCATGTTGTAAGAAGCAGGGACGGGAGAATTCCCAATGGTTACTTTTGTAGTCTTTCATGTAATTAATAATATTATTTAGAATTGCTGGAGCTGAGAGAGTGATATCTTTTATACGTTCAAGATGCTCTGTGAGTTATAGGATCAAATTATGAGACTATGAGGCATGCCCTACTGGGTCAGACCAGTGGTCCACCTACCCCAGTATTCTGCGGTGAGCAGTGGAGGCAAGAGATGCCATTTAGAGAAAACACAAACAAACCTGTCTACTTTCTGTGATCTGTTCCCTGCAAAGTCTACCAGCATTCACAGTTGTGGGAAAGGATGTTAGAAGGTCCATCCCTACCTAGTCATTTTAGTATCCATTTACGAGCCCTTTGTGCATGAACCTGCTGGAAGACACCAGGTTCCAGAAATTCACTACCTGTTGCATAAATACCCATCATAGATTTTTTCTTTTTTTTTTTTAATCCATTAAACTGGTCTCCTACCAGTTCTACCCAGTGTCCTGTACTTCTAGTATACCTAGATTTAGGGAATGATAGTTCTGCATTCCTCATATCCAAAATTGAGTTTGGTGAGCGGAGAGACAGCGCTTAACTCCAATATGGTTGTACTCAGATCACCTGCCGGGATATCAATCTTTAGTGCTTTCGCCTTCCTGTAATACCTCCATATGCACAGAAAATTTTCCTCTCATTAGCTACTATAATAAGCATTTTTGGATGGGTAATGAAGTTGAGTGCAGCAAAACAATTCAGCATTTTGTACAGTGCCACAAAGGAAACTATTAGTTAAAGTAAAAGGGAAAGAAAGGGTAATGGGATGACTAGTCACATTATCCCACGGACAATAATGTAGTTGAAGAGAAGTCAGTAGAAAACATTAGGCAAGAGAAAAATTACCACTGAAGTCCCATGAGAACCATTCTTAGGAGCATTCATGTTTGATATTTTCATGAATGGCTTCAGCACTGGTTTCACGGTAAAGCTTCACCAAATTTTGAAAGATAACATGTTTTCCTGTTACAGCAGGGCACTGAATGTGGTAACTCAAAAATTTGCTTCTATTCCCATATGCCTATGAAAATAGCTTTCACAATAGGTAGATACTTAAAGTAATTTTTAATGCAGAAATAATTTTTCATAGATGGAGATAGCTTCATCATATACACTGAGGATAGGAGAAAATTAATTCACTTGTTTTGATACTTAAGCAGGGAATACGTTAGCTGAAAGAGAGTGGAATTCCTCACCATTGGAGGATCTCAAGAAGAGATAAACTTGTCTGTCAGGGAGAGTAAAGAACTTGTCTCTGACATCAAGCAGGGAGATGGGTTACGTGATCTTCTGAGTTTCCTTCTGGCTTTACACTTCTGAATGGGAAAAAGAAGCTGACAACATTTGGCAGTGCCAGATGAGTCCCCTTCTAGCAAGTACTTTATCGTGTAATCCGTTTTTTGAGCTCTTGGCCAGCAGAGGTCTCTTTGCCATCTCCGTATTTCCAGTATTCTGGCAGCAGGGCTCCTTATAAAAGCTAGGCTGTTCTTACAATTAAGCTTCACCAGTGGTAGAGCTAAAACCACATAAGTCTGAGGACAAGAGCTTGTGAGCAGAGGTCTGCTTTTAAGGTCTACTTTTTCAAACTAACAAACTTCAAGAAATTTATTTTAGGTTTGGAAGTTGCAAAGAACTGTACCCCAACACAGAACACGGAATGCACCTGTGCAAAGAACCATTTTTGCAATTCTTCTGTACCATGTAGCCACTGTGATCTATGTACCATGTAAGTTTATGCCTTCATCGTTAAATATGAAATTATTAATATCATATGTTATCACACTTTTTTCCAGCCAGTTTCAAGACAGAGGCTAACGTAATGTATAACCTGAGGGAGAACATACTGGTTTTCCTTTGCACTTAGCTTGTTGAGCTGACTTAGCTCAGTCAACTTATCTTCCATCCATGCAGGCTTTCCAAAGGCACGCAGAAAAACTTGTATACATCCACCAAGTCTGTATATACTTTTCAAAAAATGTCATGAAGAATCTGAGCTTTCCTGTTGTCTTTGTGTGATCTACTGTTACATCTAGAAAATCATTTCCACACCTTTTTCCACTCCCATACCTTTCCATACCATTTTCATACCTATTAAATTCCAAACTCCAACATCTTGATATATGAAATATTTAGCTGATAAAAAGTGTTAGAAGATTTTGATTTGCTCTGTTGACAGAGTTTATAAAGAGAGAAACAAATCCCATAATAATTTTTGTTCATGTTTTCTGCAGATGTGAAAGTGGCGTAATTGAAAAACAATGTACTTCAACTTCAGACACTGTGTGCGGAAGGAAAGGTACCATTTTAAAACCTAGCATGGTCTAGCATCTGCTGTATTTTGAGAGGCTATTGCAATTGTACTGTTGTACACAATGGCCCATAGTGATTCCTGACAGCTAAGGGCATCAGATCTACTGGGCCCTGTACTGACCTGCGGAGCATGATTGCTCTTTTCCCTTGATCACTGTGGAGGTGTAGGAGCTATTACTCCTTTTTAGGGGCGACTCATGATAGGTAAGGCTTTAACAAAGAGGTAACTTCTGCCATTAGGAGACAACAGGAAGGCTTTTATAATCCAGCGCAATCTTGTTTAAAATTTAGAGTGTGTTGCTGTATTGCATTTCTTGACATAACTTTCATGTAACATTTCCAATGTTCCAACAGGAGTGCCATGGTGGGCCATTGCTTTGATAATTGTGTTAGTACTCGCAACAGCTGGAGGAATATTCTGGTGTAAGTGATTCCCTACTCCTTATTCCTATCATACTCTGAATAAGATACTCAGCTGCTTACTCAGATGTAATTTTATATTCTTGGAGTCCAGAGGAGAGATACTCTGTCCTGGATTTTAAAAATGCATTTTTTTTTTCAGACAAGAGAAAACAGAAGGGTCTTACTAGCAATGAGAACCTAGGTGAAGTAGTTCCCAAACCAGACGTTTCTTATGTAAGTATTGTTGCTTAGATCACAAAAATAACAGCTTCATGCAAGGAACTTTGTTCCATTTAAATTACATTGGGACTCCCCAAGCATGCACATGCCTCTCTTCTATGACATTAATGAAGTAAATTTCACCATGAGGACTCTTTGGGGAGAAGTAAGAGAAACCCTGTATTATTTCTTCAGGATTTGTTGACATTCTTCCTAAGTTACGTGACCAAGATCAAAACTTCATAAATCATCAGGCCTCCACTGACCCAGGGTACCTGTCCCCATGCATACTTTTAGGCAATAGCAACTGTGAGGTGATTCCCCAAGCTTACCCAAGTCAAAAGAGGTCGGTCTGTCTGTTCTGATACCCTCACTCATGAAACAGGGGAATCATGGAGAAAACTAAAAGAAAATTACAGAAGTCAAGTGTCATGAAATGTGTTTATCCTCTTATACAAGGTTGGTGTTTTACAAAACTTGTTTCTACTCATTTCTCTCTTGCTTCTCTTTTCAGGAGAATGTACCTCTCATATACACAGGTAAAAGACAAGTAATTTCGCAAAATTCAGTAGAAGAAAAAAATACAGACATGTAAATCCTACACTAAAAAAAAAAGGGTATTTTTGTGTAGACTTTGCCACTGTCTAGAGCTGTCATTCTAACACAACAGTGAACACTTATTAAAGAAATGCCAGTTCATACTGTGCTTATTAAGGCATCTAGTTGTATCATGAAAGTTTTGGCTCAGGAGGAATTTCTGTTGTCTAGGAAGCAATTACTCATTGACAAGTGAATTTCTGTTCTGCATGTAGTACAGACACTAGGAGGCAGCAAGCTGGATTTCTAGAATCATGGATAATTATGATAATGGAGTAGTCCCACACCCAGCAGTGGGATCACAGAAACACAAACCTACCTTATGTTCAAGGGCAAATCCACAGTCATAACACACAATAGGAAAAGAACATAAGCTCCAAGGCTGTATCACAACAAAAGACCTGTCCTGTTCCAGGACCTTTCCCAACACTATTTTGAGCAAAACAGGTACGTGAGGGATGACCAGACTTTAATGATAGAGAAGGACAGAATAGGGTACAGAGGGAACTGAGATTCTATTTCAAGTGGTAGAAAGCAATATGGATGCAACCCTAAATATTTGAATTACCTAGCATTTGGCAGGAACATGTAAAAGCAGACCTGCTATATATTGTAAAAAATCACATATAAAACATACTGAGTCATGAATACCTGAAACTTAATCTGTTTTGGATAGGAAAAGTATCAACTCTGAGTACAGGTGATAAAAAACAGTAAGATATAAGTGACAAGAGCATTAATTTCCTTTTGTGCTTCTAGATGTTGACCTGAGCAGCCACATTGCTGGTATTGTGGAGGAGATGACACTCCAACAAGTCAAGACATTTGTTCGTAATCACAAAGTACCAGAACCTGTCATAGATCAAACTCTTCGGGATTATTTTAGCGATACATCTGAACAGAAGATTAAGCTGTTTCAAGAGTGGTATCAAAGACATGGGATAAAAGGAGCCTATGGAACCCTAATAAGCAGCCTGAGAGAGTTTAAAATGTGCACTGCAGCTGATAAAATTGAGGAAAAACTGAAGGCAGCTGTTTCCAGCTGTCAGGAAGGGGGACAGTCTTATAGTGATGACACTGAGCAAAGCAAAACCTGCACTCAGGAAGGTAGAAACTCTTACAATGATAGTCCTGAGCTAAGTAAAACCTATTCTGGTAGTTTGGAAGAGACATAGCACGGAGTCATTTGAAAATTATTTCTGACTGAATTAGTGTTTTTCTAATAATATAAATAACAAAACTTTAAAATGCTATTTTCATTGGCAGTTCTGATTGATTCAAGGGAGTTATAATATTAACAAGGAATAATTATGATTTTTGTAGCAGTATCTTTCCTTTAAAAAAAGTTTTAGCATTTTTTTGGTTGTTAAGAACGGGGAAGAGAAGTTTTATGGCTTGTTTACTAAAAGGTAGAATGTAAGAGACCAGCTATAGGATTCAGTACAAGAAGAAAGAAGTAGTTATTATTTGAAGAACAGGTTTAGTCTAAATATATGGTCCTGCATTACTTAATCGATGTAATGTTTTGCTTACATTAAAATTGTGGGACAGTGCGTTTTTCAAAGTGAAAACTCTGGTGTTAAGAGTCGATGAAGTGTACCAGGAAGAATACCTGAACAAAAAAAAAATACAATATACACCTGATTAATTTTGAATATAGGTGTTCCTGTGTAATTAAATTCCACACTGTTGCAAATGGGATTTCTCCCTTGTATAAAAGCACCTCTGTGTGTGTGTATACAGCGTTTTGTATATGTGTGTGTGTATTTCTATGTGTGTATATATGTGCAAGTTTTCTATGCAAAAGCTCCCAGTGCTAAATAATAATTGTTATTCCCCTTGTTCTCTGCAATAATTACAAGCCTTTTCTAACGTTAAAACTCTTCAAAGAAGCAGGAGCTGAAGCAGAACCATAATTTTTTGAAGGCAACCTGGAGAAGCTATGAAGTCTCCATAAGCATGTGTGCAACACTAGCTTTTCTAATGCAGGAACTGATAGAATGAAAACATCGTCATTAAAAAAGAAAGAAAAATCCACATAGTGCATGACTTCTGTCTTTCCTTCTTATTGTGCAACCTATAGATGTAATTTCTAGGTTTTCTTTTACTCAGGTTAGTAAATCACAAAAAGGGAAATCACTTTCCTGAAAAAAACCACCTTACCTTTCTTCCATCACAGAGCAAAGAGGGCTCAGCTCCTAAATTCAAAGAACCAGTAGTGCTGGCTGCTTTGCAGCGAGGCCTTTCCCGCTCACACACCCATTTATGCAAAGACTCACAAAATCTTTCAACAAAAGAGGAGACCATGGTGGAAATGTTTGATTTTTCCAGGTCACACAGTAAGCAGGATGACTTTCTTCTTTGGCTCTGCCATCAGTTCACTAGAGAGAATCTCCAGGCAGTGTCAAGTCTCAGCCAAAACACGAGGAGACCTGCCTGGACTTGCTCCCACCTCCCACCCAGCGTGGGGTAGGGTCCAATTGCTGCCACCTGGCCCAGGGGTGTGGAAAGGGCAGGGCAGGTCTGGCAGCAGGGTGCCAGGTGCTGGCAATCAACCCCCAAGCAATGCCGGCCGCCCACAGCCGCGTGGGGTTGCTCCAACAGGTCACGCTGCTAGAAGCGAGGTGCCTGGGAGGGCAGTGCGTGGCCCTTGAAAACAGCTAGAAACCTGTGTATGGCATTAAGCAGGAGCCTGAAAGGAAAGGCAGGACTTAGATTAGCTTCAAAAACTTCAAGCCTTTCATAGACTTGACCCGTTGAAGGTATGAAGGACACAGAGTATGTTTTGTTGCCAAGCCCAGACGCAGTTTAGGTTGTACAGCTCTTCCCCAGGTCTCAAGCACCACAAAGATGCTAAGCGCTTGGAAAAACCTTCCACCCCACTTTGGAGCCTCTTGCCGCTAACCTTTCTGCATTTTCTAAGCATCTAATCAATCAGCTTGCCACTACTATACTGCCAAAATCCCCACACTGTGGTACTTTTCAAAGGAAAACCTTCAGGCTGCTGTAGCTGGATGGTTTAATAGCCATGCACCAGACTTGTGCACCTATGGACTGATTAAGGCATAGCATTGTATAAATGACTTGTGCCTGTGCTATCTGTGTACAGATCTGACATGCTGCGACTGTGTTGCTTATTGCCATGTTTTGGCCAGGCTCCACATATATAGGAGAACAAAATCTCTGCCTTTCAGAAAAGCAGCACGGCAGTGGTGTAGGCTGTGCCATCTTTCCTAGGTTGGAGTTATGTAGAAGCACAGCCAAGACAGGAAGGAAGGAAAGCTCCATGCTCTCACAAGCCCTGGTAGACAGGACGCTCCCTGTACCATGTCCCACCCAGGAAGGCATAAATGTAGCGTAAAGGTATGTTGGCAGGTGCTTGACTTGAACGTTGGGATTTTTTGGCTTCTGGCTTTATCTCTCAAAGTGAGGCATTTGGCCACCAGAAACTAAGGTTGTCCACCACTCAGGGCTTCAGTGGGTCAGTTAGTATAACTGATCTGAACTAGTCAGGTCTTAAAATGGGGGTACCAAACCTCATAAATTTGTGGCAGTGAAATAGAATTAGAAATTTTTCTTTCATAACACCGGAATTCCCCAACCTCAGTACAATGAGGATGGTTTTAAAAAAAAAAGTCCCTGAGCAATGAGTCATATTCTCCTTAGGAGACGTCTGCAAGGCTGAACCCAGACTGCCATTAACTCTAGTGGTTAGCATACATCATAATTCTTTTTTCTTAACTGGAACACTGTGCATCAAATAAGAGGATTGATTATATTGTGCAGTTGGTTTTCCAAAGGAGTGCATATGCGTCTACACTGTAGTCAGCAGTGCAGCATAGAGCTATCTGATCAAGCTTAAAGTACCTGCACCAGGGACTGAAAGTGATTTAGTTCTGCTGACCCACCAGCTTTCCGTTGCCTCCTGTTTCTGGCCTCATTTTCAAACTAGGGCTGAATAGGAAAATCATACCAAGCAGGTTATATTAGCACTGTTTCACCTTTTGCTTTCCCCTTTCATTCTCAGAAGGAAAGTCCACGCAGAGTCTCATACTGATAAGCAAGACGACTGCCACCGCCTTAGCTGGTCGCTGAAATATAGTTCTGGTATCTTCACTCTATGCTCTGCACTTTGCACGCTTGCCATGACCAGCCTCTTCCTCCCAAATGACAAGGCTGTGTCATCAGCAGTGTAAAATAACTCTTTTCTCAGCTTTAGGTGGGGGAAAAAAATAAAAAATAAAAAATGAAAGCAACAGAAATTACTTTGAAAACCGAAACTCTCCTGTTTTATGGAAACCCAGCATCAGAAAAGCAAGTGGAAACTGAAACGGAAACTTGCCCAGGGAATGACTTGGCACATTTTGAAAAGCAAATTACAAACGGGAAGCTCCCTCTTCAGGAAGCCAAAACTTCGCAGAACACTTGCATTTGTTATTTAAATAGTAAAACCAGAACAATTGTTATTTAAAAATAACAACAATAGAAGAACAAGAACATAGAAATAAAAGGCCAGAAGGATGATCTTACTTCAGTCCCCTGCAAATCCAAAGTGAGCACATGACCGAGGGGTCTGTTCAGAAATTCCAGGGGCTCTTCTGCTGTGCACACCCACACTCCAAATTGTAGAATAGTTCCTGCTGCCCTGCAAACAAACCAAACACCTGTGAGAAGACAGAAACAGGATGACTATGACAGTGTGGCACCAGAAGAAAGCAGAAGAGGTTCAAGACAGCTCCAGTATACAGGATTGCTGGAATACGAAATAAATTATTTTCAAAGTTATCCTGCAGGCTGCCAGTTCTTGAAAAGACGTGGCTGAGAAATGAAGTGCTGAGTACAAAGAGTCTGAAATGTTTCTGCACAGATAGCATGACAAACATATTAAAGTATGAGAGAGCCGTAGGCTTATTTCCTGTATGGAGGAGAGGAAAGAAAAACAATACAAACAAATTTGTGAGAAGAATCAAACTGTATGGGGAAAAGCCTTGGAGTTAGACAGTTTTCTTGTTTTGCAGGAAGATGCAACCTCAGAACTCACATTCCTCTCTTACTGTTTGTCAATACTTTGATTTTGGACTTGAAAGGGAAGCTCGCATGCCTGCTATCCCACTGCTAGCAAGAGGAAAAATGCCCACCATGTGTATCTAGCCTCTAGTACGGAGCTGCGGTTGAGAATTATGAGGGATGTGGGAACAATCACAAAACATAACGTACAGTCAGTGTTTTCTGGATAGCTTTTCGGTGGTTTTAGTTCCTTTCCAAACTGAAGGCAAGACTTTTAAGGCAGACAGTGCCAGAGGGCCCTTTCCCCTGGCTTTACACAGAGGTCTCTCGCTCCCCGAACAAACCAGCAACTGTGACAAAGTGCTATTTTCATAGCAGGCAACCTAGTGGGGAATCAACAAAAAATGTCTGTGCTAGCAGGGATGCTGACAAGAGGGTCCTGAACAAACACAGGGGAGGAGTTAGTGACAGAAAGCAATGGCAGGAGAGAGCCAAAGGTGCAGCCCTTAGAGGGACAGCACTCAGCCTCCCGCACCCTGGGGGCACGCAGCACACAGAGGTCCCTGACCCTGCCTCCCATGCATCTTCCTGCAGTGGTGTCCATACAACCGGCTGTCCACAGGAGAGGATAAATATACCTGTACGTGTGTCGTTGGGATATGAACAAGAAATGATGAGGGCAGAAGTACCCAGTTTCATTTCCTGCATATTTATCCTACAGCCACTAGTGGGATTGATACATTTTCCAGATTATCAATATCTGGAGATTTATGTTCTCTTTTTTGGTCTTTTCCGGGTCCTTCCTTCATATTATATGAAGATCCCTCTCCAGACATATCTCTGGGATAGCTGAAGCTGCAGGGAACATTTTACAACACTCCTCAAATTGTTCTCTGGCAAGCCAGCCTCCGTCCCTGCTGGGGCTGGTTGTGCCCTGGCACCTCCGCACTTCCGGGTGGGGACCGCAGTTGTCACTGCAGGTCATGGGGAAGGACAGCCATGATCTGGGCTGATCTCAAAGGGTCTTGAGGTTCAAGGTCTGTCTCTAAGACATAAGGACAACACTTATTGCTGTACTTTGGGGGACAGGGGGGCAACTAAGTTTATACCAGGCAGTGCCCCCTCATTTATCCAAGAATGGATAGTGGTCACTAAATAATTTAGTATTTTTGAACCTCTCCATCAAATCCCTTCAGACTTAAATTCCTTTAAGCTTGTTTAAACAACCACCCTGGGTGGTGGTGGTGGTTGTTTTTGGGGGACAAGGGAGGTAACAGCCGGAGCCTGCCTCACTGTTCACAGAAAGCACGCACCAAGCCCTGCAGACTGTCTTTCCCTGCCCCTGCTCAGCAGGTGGCAGCCTGTGTCCGCGCAGTCCCACGCGTGTCCCCTCCTCCCGGGCCCCGCGCACGCCCCCGGACCGGCTCGGCAGGGACGGACAGCCCCGCCGCCGCCTCCCCCTGCTCCTTCCCGGCTCGCTGGCTGGCTCGCTCTCTGGGGGATGAACTATTCTCATGGGGAAGGACATTTTATAAATGAGCTCGCACACGAAGCAAGCAGCAGACTGGCTATGACAAGGGCACGAAGCCTTGCCTTGGGAGAGCTGAGCCTGCCATCAGGCTGAGCCAGTTCCAATTCCAATTTTACACGCGATCCCTCAAGTCACGTTCCACAAGACTTAAAACGACACCTACAATGTCATAAAACGTTGTGTGACAGCTTTTGTATCGCTCCTCAGATTTGAAGATGAGCACAGCCCGACTCTCTTCAACTAGCCCTAGGATTAGGCGGCTTCAAGAAAGTCCCATGCTGCAATGCCAAACTCCGCTGCAGCACAGCCGATGACTCGGCACCGCCAGTTTTAAGTTTAATACCACATGGAAAAAACTGTGTCATAGCAAAACATTCAGGCTGCAAACTGAACACTCTGAAATCTGGAATTGGCACTGTCACTGAAGTACGTGCAACATTACCTGTGCCAACATGAATGTGCATTGCAGTAAAGTCTTAATAAGTGTTCACATATAAAACAAAACAGTTGAGAGACATTCACTTGATCGTTACTCACACAACTGCCAAGATACCAATCAAAGCTAGGCATTAGCAATGGCTGAGAAAGTCTAGGAAAGACAGTTCTGAAGGGTAGCCTTTGTGTCACCATAATCAAGTGAAAAAGCAACTGGTGAAGATGGGGGAGGAGAAGGGGTGGGTGGTGACAGCTTAGAGGCTTTCTGGAGGAACTGGCTTATGGATAATACCCTTAATTGCTACAACATGCTGTTGTAAATAGTCTTGTCTTCTTTCTCTTCCAGGCTTGTAAGTTAGCCTATCATTTTAAATAACTATACATTAAATGTAGTTTTGACTTCTGTTCTAGCTATAGAAATGTTGGGAATAACCACCTCAGGAAGCCTTGCTGCCAAAATTTTTTTTAATTTTACAATATCTATGGCTGTTGCTTCCATCAGAAAAAACGGAATGACTATGAGTGCTTGAAAATACATAATCCTGTGCCATGAGACATCAGAGCTTGCAAAGTACTCCATGTATTATGCTTTTTGTAAGCTCTATTTATGTATCTTTAGCGAACAGCAAATCAGCAACTAGCTGTGCAGGAACACAGCTCCTTTACTGAGCTGTCTTTCCTGAGAAAGCATCTTATTGTAGGAGCTTTATTCAGATCTCCCTACAGCACTCAAAAGCCTTTCCCTGACATCAGGCACGCCAGTGTAAGGAACTTCCAAAGAGCAGCCCATACAGATGCTATAAGGAAAGTAATGAGCAATGCTACTTAGTGCAACTTAAATAATAATAGGTTACAGGGGCAGGTACTCTTAGGCACCCTTTAGGGAGCCTAGGTTAAGTGGTTTGTTGAACAGTTACACTAACAAGTGCTTCCAAGGATTCCTGAGCTGTGGCCCCACTGCAAGGTACATGGGGCTCAATGCCTGTGGGCTGCAGGACAGTTACATTTACGTGGTGAGCCAGGGAATGCACACTGTAGGGTGGAGCCAAGGAGATGCATAGCAGATTTGTGGGTTTATTTGTCCTCTCATCATTGCTTGCCTTTACAACTCTAAGAGTCTATTAACCTGCTGTCAGTGCAACTTTTTAGGCTCTCTTTTTATTTGTAAATGAAAACAGATGAGTAAATTCATGAGCTGGAATTTTGGGGCTGGACACAAGATACAAGCTCTGTTCTATGTGAGGGCTGGAGTCAAACAGTCTTTCAGAGATCAGCTTCCTCGTCCCTCCTCCAAAGGCATTCCTACATACAGCACAATAAAAATGCATGGATCCTCCAGGAAATGCAGTTTTCAACATTCCCTAACTCATCCAAACCAACTACCAACAGAACGTGCAAAAGCATTTCTCAGAAAGAAATACTGTTTTCCTACTTTCTTCTCTCAGTCGTGGACCTATTCCAAAGAAAGATAGTCATGTATTCACTTTCTACTTAAATGGAGGAAATGGATCTCTCGTATCTGACTGAAAATATTGTTGGCCAAATTAAATCAATACATTGTGTTTGGACAGCAACAACGTCTGGAAAATTTCAGCAAAGAAAAGAAAGCGTTAGAAGCTGTAAGTTGTTCAAAGTAGGACTTCAAGTGAAATCCTGCTCTACTTGGATTCAAGTTAGCAATTGGGATCAAAGAGGCACACTATTGTCACTAGAAAGCAAGAAGAATTTTTATTTTCTAGGCAGCATTCCACCTGAGGATCTAATCAGTCATCAGCTTATACTCACTACTTAACAAATCTGGACAGACTTACAGACAGCCTTAGTATAGGTAAGTCTATAGGGGATTCCATGACAGAGCCATAAAGCAAAGCAGACTTTTAAAATCTAAAAATACCAGAACAGCCTTCTTGGAGCTAAAGGCATGACTTAAAATGGAATGATGCCTATCTCTTTGGTGTTTTGCCACCCTATCAAACACAGAAATGCGAGTCAGATGTTCTTGCTCCTTCTTCCACTCTAACCCCATACTAATTGGCACAGTAGATGTTAACATTCACATGCGATGTGGCATAACCTGGCTGGAATCCTCTTCTCTGCTCTGGGGCAGAAGATTGCATGCAAGTCTCCCACCTCCCAGAAGCATGAGTCTGGGCTATTTGAGGACCTCTCTTTCCTGATCACTCTTGTTGAAGCTGTTCCACTATGTGTAATTAAATATTCATTGCTGTGTAAGTTTGAAATTGATTCTCTCTGTTCCAGGGGATGCCTAAACTATTAGGTTATTCACAGTAGTTACATAGTGGACCGCATGCCACCGGAAAGGCAGCCAAGGAATTGACCAGTTTGTGAACCCAACTAATGCACAGGGGCTCAGCAACTCAGCACTGAGAACTCACTTGTAGACACTGAGATATTAGGTACCTAAATTCTTCTGTGGAACTAATTTGGGTTAGATTGCAGGAGGTAGCAAGAGCAAATAACATGCTGTGAAGGTAGTGTCACACTATAAAGTTTTTTACTTTGTCACACTACACTGTCCTTTGGGACTTCTTTTTTTGTTTTGTTCTTTTTTCCTAATAAGGTATCTGGGACTTTCTTCTTTGAGAATACAGTACTGGTTATGATATCAAACAGGAAATTAAGTCTTCAAGCTAAGGTGAAACCCAAGAATTTTTCCTGTTGAACAATGGACTCCAGAGAGAGTTGCTATTTAAAAAGAAAGGGCTGGAAATTCCAGACACCTTAAAATAGATGCACACAATCCTTCTGCTTTAAAAGCTACTGGTTACTTTCTGAGACTCAAAAGACTAGAAGGGACTTTGAAAGGCCATTTACTCCAGTCCTTTGCCCTGAGGCAGGATTAACTAAACTGTTTTTGTCCTATCTCAGAGATTGAGACTCCAAAACTCTCTAGGTAATTCATACTGATGTTTCACAATCTCTACGCTTAAAAAGTTTGTCTTAATATCAAAATGAACCCTTGGTGTATTTTTAGTCCTCTACATCTTGCCATACCCACTATGACATGGAGAAGAGATTGTTCCCTTCCCTTTTACAACAGCCTTTTGCATATTTGAACATCATTATCATGCTTCCCACCTCATCTTTTTTGCTCCTTTAGGCTACACAGCGCCAGTTTGTTCAGCCTTTCATTGAAAGGCACATCTTCTTCACAAGGACAAGCACACAAAAATGAAAAGAACATTTTTTTCTACGTTTCTGCATGATCGCGTTAGCATGATTAAGCATGCTAATTCAGTTACCCTTGAATTTCCCTTTGGTTATCTGTCTCTGAAACTTGCTAATTAGTCCCCAAAGCAGGAGTGTATTTTTAGATGCATACATTTCTGTGTATATTGCAATCCAGAATTAAACAAATAGGGGCTTCTGACTCTCACATGGCAGTACGTACACTTAGGGGTATATAATGTCTAATCTGGGATTAATTTTGAAAATCTTATCCTCAAAAAATTTCAGTCTAATTCTGCTAAATCTCCTGTCTTCATACCACCTCAGCAAAGGAAGCAGAATTTATGCAGTTCGTGCTCTAGTTCCACAAATAGGTGGCAAAAATATAATGGCTGAAATTAATTAACTTGGCCCCTAATCAGACACCTTTTGCAAGTGTGAAGGTATTTTACACATGACCAAGTTTGCTGTCACAACCAGACCTTGGCCTATGCTGGCTCTTTTTCACACACCCTCTAAATACTGCTCTGTGAGAAGCGCCATGGAGTTGGGCTCTGTACAAAATCGTTGGGTATTACAATGCTTTGGATTTCATTTCCAGGGGAAACATTGCTTTCATCAGGATGAAGTCTGTATTCACCTAGTTTAGATATATGATCTGAAAGAGCTCTGTGCATCTGTTTCCTTTATTCTACTGTCATGCTAAGGATCTGCTGAGGAATCCTCTCTTTCCTGCCTCATCCTTATTGTAACAAGGCCACAAATATGCAGCTTATTTCTTTAAATGGATGCCTTTTTCTTTTATTGTGTCAGGTCCTAAACGCATTTCTTAACTTTTATGAGATCATTAAATCACCGGAAATGTTAGGAGTTTTGACTTCAAAATTACAAGAACAAAACATTAACATTTTGTGCTAACCAGAGTCCTTTAACCCCTGCCCCTTGCCATCACAGCTTTGCCGCTTTACCCATTTTCTCTGTATTTAGTTACAAGATACAGCCAGACCATTACCAGAAAAATTACTGTAATTGTGACTTGTCTAAAATCAGTTATTTCCTGGAATTAGTCTTTAAAATCTAATTTCAACATAACTTTTGTGCTCTTTGTGACCGCAGCTCTTTCTGAATCATTATAATGACTTTCTGAATCATTACAATTAATTAACTTCTTCTCCTCTCTTGGGACATTGCAGGCAGTCAAAAAAGGTGCCGACCAGTTCTTTTAAGACATAACTCCTGGCGTGCCCTACCTCAGCTGCTGTCCCCACAGGGTAGCCAACACACCATACTCCACCATATATCATTACTCTGCTGGCAACAGCACAGCGACAGTAGTTATAGACAATAATAATAAATGAGACAGAAGAACAAATGAAATAAATAGAAATATCTTTAGATTCAAAATTAAAATTTTTCTCTTGAAGATGAGTAACAAACAGTCAACCTCTTAGGAAAGAAACCCTTCCCTAAACACACAAATTCAGGCACTGTTGTTCAAAGCAGGTTTCAGGATGTATGTAGATAGGAACTCCAGTGAGAACACTCCTCAGTGCCAGAGGAAACTACTTATTGCTAAAATAAAATCTTAATCTAAATTAGATAATTGTCTATGCATATATGTATATGCATCCCGTATGTATGATAAAGGTCTTATGGCTGCCTGTATGTTTGCATTTTTTCTGCCTTGGCCTGACCAAGGTCAAGGTGTTTCACATGCCATTGCTGTAAGTAATGCAGCTAAATGCAGCTAATTTTGGATATCTAGCTATAGTCAAAGAAAGTGCTTCTTTGTTTACAATAGGCACTAAATCAAGCCTAAGCTTATTAGAAGGAAGAGTCCCTTGGAAATTAATAGTTTGGATTTTCCTCACATTTAGATGGCTGGTATAACTCATTCATTTAAATAGAATTACTTTTAATTTTTACCAGTGTAAGTTAGAGTGGAATTGTAATAGGATGATGTCTCCTTACCACAAGACTCAAACTAGATCTTCCAGACAGCTGGTAGCATCTAATGGCTGCCCAGGACATTATGCAATGGCTGCAGAAACTTTCAGTTCCATCCGTATGCGGAAAGAATAAAAATAGAGAACTGAAGAAGACGCTGGTTTTGAGATGTGTAGGAAAAAGCCCAAACCAAGGGCTACAGTGTGTTGCATCATGGTAAATCACAGGAAGAGAATTTCCTATTACCTAATGTAGAAGGAGAAACAAAAAGGAAATACAATACATACAAGTCTGATACTTAATGAGATGTTGACCTGAAATAATTCCAGGACCTAAGTTTAAATAGAAAGGTATATTTGGGGTTTGCTTTTATTAATTGGATAAATGTCACTATTCAGTTTTCCCGTTTTTAAGTTTTAAAAAAAAAAATGAAACAGCATGAAGATTTTACTGTCTTTCAGAAAGCTAGACTGTTTAAACAGCTGCAGCCATACCACTTCAAGTGGAAGATAAAACTTTTGCACGACAAACAATGTGACAGTGGCTCCATGTAGGCTACAACTGCAAAAATTTGGTTTTCCTCCTTCACTGTTAAATGAAGGTGTCCAAAATAATAGCCAAACTGCATATATGGCCACATATCTTTCTCCCTATCCTTCACCTGCCTATTCTTAAACCTCAAGCTATCTCTTTTCTTGGGTTGTACTTAAATTTCTGACATGGCCTCTAGCATCCCCAGTGTTGAGGACAGAAATACACCAGAACACCTAAGCTTTTCGGTCAATGTTACTTAGGGTTCATCAATTCAATAGTACCTTAAAGCCCAGAAAGTCCTACACTATCCTTGTGCCTTTTCCCTAAGGTGCAGCGGTCTAGTCCTCAGTTTCCTTGCCACACCTCTCTTAGGGGAGCGGGATCGATGCCCTGTACATCACCGCATAGTACAGCAGTGCCCAGCCGGTTCCCTTAGCCCCCTCCGGTAAGCCACGTACGCAGCTCTCCTTTGTCACACGACTGCAATGGCTGCACTTGGAACAGCACAGCCTGTTTCTGCAAGAACAGCAGGTCTGCCGCTGTTGCCAAAAACTGGGTTTGTTGCACACACACACACACACACACACACACAGACTGGTTGTGCAGTCTACACACGGTCAATGTGATGCTCCTTGAAAGCACTAGAGCTACTGTTCAGGCATGGTGCAGCCACTCAGTGAAGTGTGTGCGTGCTCAGGGAGGACACCAGCAAGGAACAGGCTGCCACTGACAGAATAATTGGTGCAAGCTACTGCCAGCCACCTTCTTCCTCAGGAGTAACCTGAGAGCACACAGGGACTGAGCCAGAGAATTGTTCTGGCAACAGAAATAGCTAGAACCTGGCCACCTTGAGCTCCTCAGCCCCTCCTATCCGATATATGCCCATCTTTTTCTATCATGGAAACCACCATATGCAGTTCAGGATGACAGACAAGGAGACAGTTCCCAGCTTTGTTCCCACAACCCACTAATATATATCTGGTGTAAACAGGAAGCATGTTGGATGCTTTGCCAGGTCTTGAGGGCGTCTGCTTCTCACCTGGCAGTGGTGCATCCTTGCCAAGGATCCTGTTCTGCACAGAAACTTTCCACTGATCCTGGAAGACTGCCCCTGGAAGAAGAGGAATTTTATCAGCCTCTCCTTGAGGTTCTTCATTTTCTCTCCTCTGTCACAGGTATATTCTAGGACAGTGACTAGGACAGAAAAGCTGTGGGCTTGGTAGAAAATACGCTCCTACCAAGCTCACAGCTTTTCTGTCCTAGTTAGCAGAAGGGATCAGGAGTCCTGCCTTTCAGGATACATTGCTTCTAGCGCTTGGTTCCTCCCATAGCATTCACCCTTACCAAGGGAAATAGCCCAGATTTCAAGAACCTTTGTGGAGCATTTCTAGATGTTTGCTTTTCCGCTGTGACAGTCTCTTTGCTCTCTCCCCCCAGGGAAAGGCAGTGACTCTCTGTGCCTGGCAAATTTACCATGACATATGCCACCAATGCATCTCTGAAAAAACACTCCACAAAAAGAGCTGATTCCCAGCACTGTTGTCCAGAGGGAGTTTGCCGGAGAAGAAACAATAGGCTGTTTCCACAGTGTCATAACTATCTCATTTCCTGCCTTCTCAGTTAAGCAGTCTTAAGAGGTCTGCACTAAGTGGGAGCAACAAGGTTAGTACTAGTGAGATGAAATAAAAGGCAGTATATGTGTGTGGAGCAGTTGAAGTCAATGGCATCAGCTGAAACAGGGACAGAGCAAGCACGTTGGAAACAGAGATTGAGAGAAAATGAGTTGAGTAAGCAGCAAAAGACGATGACTGATTGTGTCATGTTTCTGTGGCAGTAGCTAACAGAGATGCTGTAGAAATGGATAGGCCACTGCAAAAAGGAGGATCAGCTATACTCCTTGATTGGGGTAATTCTGGAGTATGTAGACTGCTCTGCTGTCCTGACAAAAGCTCTGGGATGCTGCGTGTTCTCCTTTTGCCAACAAGATGCAGCATGTTCACCCATTAATCAGCAGCACCAGGCATGTTTATCCTGCTTCCATCATTATTTTGTGATGCAGGAAAATATGGATCTCAGCCCAAGCTCCTCCACTGCTCATCTGACCCAGCAGCACATCTTCCTCTTCCTTAAAAAGATGCAAGAAGGATCTTCCCCCTCTGCCCCTTAAAAAACAAACATCTGGTCTCTCTAACCAGAGTTAGCTATGTCCTTCCATCTTCCCACTCCACCACTTCTCACTTCTCCTCTGGAGCAGGGTTCTATAATTATCTCCATGTTCCACAGCGCTGGTGGTACAGGCTCTTCTGCCCCCACATATTTCACTTGATGTGGCCGAAAAGGAAAGAGAAGTAAGACATCATGCATGGAATCAGTGTGTGAAGGTCTCCTGTGCTGCCTCTTCCTCCGAACTTGGCATGACATACTGGCCGCAGTTTCCAGGAGTGTTTACATGGAAGTGGTTTGGTTTTGCCTGGCTGCTTGCTTGTCATTTGCTTGCTCTGTTTGCTGTTTTCTCCACTSTAAATTCTCATCCTAAGTGAAAGTTTTATTGCAGTGGTGTGCAGATCTTTTTCTGACCACTATAAAACCATGCACAGGCTGCATCCCTTTCCTCCCTAGTCTGAGCTCTCTTAAAGCCAGGTGCAAATACGAACATTAACACACTGCAGCAGAGTGTCATCTCAACGCTACAGGAAGTTATTTTTTGTTCTGTTTTGGTTTGGCTTAAACTGACCTTCCATAAGGCCGTTCAAAATCAGGGAATAGTTGCTTTATTTCCTCCCACCACATGCTAAGCAAGACTTCTTTCCTCTTCTTGCAGGGGGTGCCAGCTCCCTGCCCCTGGATGCCGTGCACCCAGAGATGCTGCCGGAGCCCCTGGCACGGCAAGCCCTGCACAAGGCTGCTCACCGTGAAGGCGCCGGGCACCGGCCTGGCACGGCTGCACCCACACAGCTCTGGTTCAGTCACTCAGCAAGGAGCTGCCAACAGAACCCCGCGCCACAGACGCCGCTTCCACCAAGTCCCTCTAGCTTTCCTTGCACTTCAGGCTGGAGTTGTCCTCCCACCAGAAACTGGGATACCAGCACCTCCCTGAGGATCACAGACAGTCTCTGTGTGCCTCAAAGCACAGCTTTTCCCCTCACTAACCCAGAGGGTCTGTGGCTGCCGACGAGGCAGTGGACCTACATCTGTACATATAGAACGCGGAAGAACAAAACTACATAGATATCACTGAAAAAAAAAATTTTTTTTTAAAAAAATCATACTTAGCGATTACAAAAGTAATTACTTACATGCAAATTTTACTCTTACTTGTAGTTTGAGCTCACAGTGAAATCACAAAGACTTTCCCAGCAATCAAGAGCAGAATTAAGCCCAAAATCAATTTCAAAATTCAGAAGAATCTGAATTCCCAGCTGGTTAAATGGGAGAAGCTCTGCTGAATTCAATACATCCACACTGATGCACAAGAAAACTTGCTGCCCATATTGCTTAAACCTGTGGGCTGGCACCTATCTAAATCATCAGAATCTAAACGTAAAATTTCTGTCCAGCCAACGCTGAGAACATTCTAGTACTTAACACCACGATGAACAGATCAAACCCAGTGATCACTACAAAAGCTGCAGTGAGCAGTCACGAAGGCTTGGGCCTTCATGTTGTAGAGATGTTTTCCTATCTCAGAGACTCTCTTAAGAACAATTTTTGGTGGCGCATTAACTTCACGATTTTTCTTTATTGATTAATGTAGCAATTCATCTTCTGTGCTACTTTCTTCTCTCATATGGAACTCGTATAGAGAAAGAACAGTCCCTGAGGGGGAAATAAATAAACCAACCAAACAAGAAAAAAACAAACATAATCCTTGTGGTAAAGTTAGTACCATCTGAAATCCTGTGTCCGCTTACTGTTAATAGGGAAACTATTAGAACATTTGGTCAAAGGCCAGGAAGCAGCAGGAGCTACTTAGGAACTTTGCCATAGCAAATTAATAGATTCAAATGGAAATGTGACTGGAAGATATGTTTTCTATCTCAAATAAAATCACCTGACCAGGAAGTTTCATCAGAAACAGAAGTATTCTACAGTGAAACAAACAGCCAGGCGAGTCTGATCTTGTATACAATGAATTCAATGGGAGTAATTCCAGTAGGTTCCCTGGACGTAGAAATAGATCAAACCTACACTGACTAATTATAAGCAAAAATAAAACCTTTTTAGTGAAGAATCATTGTTTTAATAGAATGCCTTAAGTTTTACTAACTTTCACAAAACATTCAAAAGCCTGTGGAAGAGAAATTTTCATCTCCCCTACCTTGCCAAAAGGCAAAAAATATTCCCAGTTTCGCATCAGTGAGGATTCCCTCAGCGCTGGCTCCTTGGAGCATAGCCGTAGGGTAGGGAAGTCCATTTGCACAGTAGACAATACAATGAAGTGCCCAGGTTTTATTCTGAATTTATTCTGGTGGAGTCACCATCCCTGGAGGTGTTCAAAAAACGTGTGGATGAGGTGCTTCGGGACATGGTTTAGTGGGCATGGGTACTGGGTTGATGGTTGGACTCGATGATCTTAGAGGTCTTTTCCAACCTTAATGATTCTATGATTCTATTCTATGATTCTATAAATCAGTCACTACTTACATAAACACCCAATTCTACTGAATTACACCCAAGTCTCCTCAGAAGAAGATGAATGGGGCTTACACAGCCCACAGCTCACTGAGCCTGAGGTTTTGTATTGCATACCTGAGAGGCACAGCCCAAAACTTTACCTTTAGACCTTCCTGAAGCTATTGTGCAGCCAGGATCATTTAAGAATCTGCAAATGCTAGCACAAGTAACAGGGTGTCCACAGTTGGCAGGCTGCTTAATTTTTAATCTTGTATACTTTTCAAAATTTTGTCTCAGCAAGTTGCTCTGGACATACCATTCAAATTATAAAAAGAGCCACAAGTACTTTTCTTCAAAGAAGCCCTTAATGCTGTCTAATTTAGCTGGCAACAACATCAATAATGTTATGTAAGAGTGATACAGCTGCCTATTTGCAAATTCATTAGACGTTAGCTATTGTTTTGACACCAAATGGTGAAACTTCTCAGTTTCTATTCAGCCTTTCCGAAGGGAATGTGCCTGCCTTGGTAGGTGCTCTGTGTGCTGTTCCTGGTCCATTGAGATCTCCATGGACCTGCTGTGCATGTAAATGCACATTTATAAGACAAGGAGCTATAGATCATATGACAGAGACGCAAACAGACACTAAGAAAAACTACTGAAAAAACTTTGTGGAATAGGAAATAATTTCTACATATCACATTGCCTTTCCAGTTACCGCCATCAGAAAACTTTTAATCAGTGTTTCATTTTTACTAATCTCACACACACACAATAAGCAACACAGAGGATTGGAACCAGTTATGAAGAGAAGCCAGCAGAGTCCCTACGGATTCAGAGTTGTCCCCAGGGCTAGGCTAGAGTTATATAAAAGTCTGGCTTCTTCCACTCTACTCAAATTAAATCCAGCCAAACACCAGCAATAGGGTCTTTAATCTCAAAGGAAAACATCAAGAGATAAGAGAGAACAGACGTTCAGAATGACCGTGCTTACGCTGCTCACAAAGGGATCGATCCTGTGGTTGCATTCCCAGGGCAAGGGCTTCTCGGGATGGAGAAATTCCGTGGAGTGACCTTTAGCTTCTTGATTCCTGGAAAGGGATAGAGGGAAAAGTCAGCAGACTCTTCCGACACCAATGTTCCCTCCTCTTTATAGCAACAAAGATTTAAGGGTTCCTGCTCTCCTGCAGATGAGAGCTCCTCAGTACTTGGAGGCGTCCCCAGAAGCAGAAAGGCAGAATACCCTGTGCCACGTGCATGGCTGGGGCAGCTGCTCCTGCAGCCCATAGCTACGACCTACCCAAGAGGTTTATGGCAAAGACTACTTAGCCATTGCCACAGGTAGGCAGCTCACCAATGCTGCTGTCTGCTTCGATGGAGAAAGCTATCCAAAGCAGGCTTAGCACGGACTAGAGAATTCCCCTGCATCACTTCCTCTGCTCCACTCTGTCTCCCTTTCCTCCCATCACAGGGCAGTAAAACTGTCACATTCAACACAAAGGTTTATGTGATCACTCTGCCGGCGTATGGCAGTTTGTCTGTCTTTCATGCTGTTGCCTCCTTTTCCCAATGGCTTTACACTCTCTGACCCATTTCAAGCAGATCTGATAATAGGATACCAGCCAAAGAAAAGACATTCTCCAGGTTGCAGAAAAACAGACAAGGCGATTTTATAATGAAGAAAGGGCTACAGTGTGGATGCCACTTAGATTAGACATTGGGGAATCCAGGCACAAGCCATGACTCTGCAAGACCGGCGTGCCATTAACTCTTCTGCTTGTGCAACACTTTGACAGTCATGCCCGCAGGAACATTCAGTCCTTTGGTTATTTATCTGGGGAAAGTGGGTATGTCATCACTACAGGAAGTCAAGATCAGTTATTAACTGCACGGTGTTTTCACACCTAGAGAAACTTGATGTCTTTAAGATTATTATGACACCAGCAGATTTGCTTGAAAGTGGCCAGAGGGAAAAGGGATTGAGCAGACAGCAGACAACTGTGCTAGTCACTAACATAATTCTGTTTAGAGAAAGATTACCAAAATATAACAAAAGTAATTGGTGAAAAGTAAAACTACTTCTAGAAGTGTTTACTTATGAAGCAACTTCTGTAAACACAGAGCTTTCTCAGAACCTGAATATAATGAAGATCATAAATTTTCAGGGCAGCACAAGTTTCTTCCGCAAGCAGAAGATTGTTCAGGAGTTCTCTGTTTTAAACAGCATTAGGGAGAAGTCATACATTGTATGAGAAATCTTGGATTGCACTCTGTGGAAAACTTCTTTCTGTTTGTCAGGCTCGTCTTCCTCTACGTTTTCTGCTTTGCCATTCAGTAACTAATCAAACATATAATCAGCTCTTTTGTGCCTGTAAGGAAGTCTATGTGAAGGAGAAAGGTTATTATAACGATTTAGTAAAAACAGAGTAGTGTGGTTATCCACCACCACGTCATAGTCATTCTGGCATCTGTAGGAAAATTCACATTTTTTTTGTAACACAAGGCTTTGGTAGCAATAGTGCCTTAAAGGAGTCCTGCTCAGGCCTGTCAGCCACTTACTCCTGGCACACTGGCCCCCACCACTATGCCAGACCATTATCAACGAACAGATTTCCCTTTAAAAAAAATAAACTGAAGATGACCCTTTTTCTTTTTTCCCCAGAGTTGTTTTTCTAGGGCAGATCAACTTCCTGAGGTGGCTCGCAGGATGCTGGGCAAACACTTGGACCAGTCCTCCTGAAAGAGCAGCAACACGCCACAGGTGCCTGGGGTCTGGAGCTGGAGCAAGAACATCTTTGCTGATGCGACATTCAGGACTTCCTGCTGTAAAACCACAGCTTCATGCTCAGGCTCGACTACATGCAAAAGCCAGCTGTGGCCTTCTGTTGCCAGATCGGGCACGCCACGGGCAGATCAAACAAACTGTTGATCCTTTCTAGAAACATCCCAACATCTCCAGAAAGTTTTGCCGGTTTGCAGCTGTGCCTCCAGGATTTATGGTAGCAGGTGCTGCCTGTGTGACCAGGGGCTACCCTGCATGTGTTTCCACCAACCCAGTCTTTCCCTCTGGTGCCTTCTGCTCTTCTTTAAACACATGTTTATGTCCTGTGTTTTCCATCTCAAATTTTCACCCAATTTCTAGTCATTTACACCCAGATCTTAACCTCAGATTTCTACTTCGACTGTTACTTCATGAGTTACTTAGGCCTAAATCCCTCTCCAGCCCCTGGTTTTGCATCCAGCATGCCGTGTGACAGCATAATATCGGCGCCAAGCCAGAACCCCTCCCTTTGCACTGCAGAGGCTTATCCTTCTGCTGGATCTCATCCCACACCACGAGCCCCGCACAGGAGCCCAGTGGAGCCGACAGACTTGTTAGCACTGTGGCAGGACACCTCTGGGTGTCCGGGGGCCTCAGCAAGACGTAGTGTCACACAGGTGGCTCAGCGTGGGCTCCAAAGGGGGCTAGCAGAGAGCAGAGCCCGAGGTGGGGTTGGGGTGCAGGACACCAAGGGGTGCCAGGGACTGCTGCACACAGGGGAAGGCGTCTTGCCCATACTCCTGGGAGCTTATCCACATCCTGAGTGGGATCGTATGTCCTGAAGAGGCCCCAAGGACTTCACGGGAGAATCCTAGGGCTTTCCTGCACTCAGGGATACCTAGGAGGAGGGGTAAGGATTTATGGGGGAGAACTGGGAGGGAAGGAGGGAGAAATCCCTCATGGATAAAGACAGGGCTTTTGGGAGTCAGAATAACCTCAGTTCCCCAGTAACTCCAGGAGATAACTGAAGGTAGCAGTGTAAGCTGCTACCTGGCTGGTAAAAAGCTTGTCCTTCCCACCTATTTATGTTTCTCATTACTTTCTAGCTTTACAGCTAGAAACAGCTCACACAGAGAGTGCTGCTGCTCACCTCTCCCAGCCTGCTCTGCCCTGAGCCTCTTTGTGCCTGCTCAGCCTCTGGAGCAGCCCCACATCCTCCATGACAACTCCCAGCCTGACCTCGCAACACTCTCTGGTCCCAGATTTCATTTCTGCCCCACCTCTGGAGCAGGTCCCAGAGCCATACCTCTCACCATGCCTCCCCAGCAGCCTTCCTCCCTGCCGCACATACTTCTCCAGCTGCATGCTACTGGCTTCCACTGCCAGCTGGATTACCTTTTTTGAGAAGAGATGCAGACACAACACAGGCCCAGCAATAGCTGACTGAACAGTAGTTTATGACAAAGGCGCAATATATACCAGGACAGCAGGATTCCTCATTAACCCTCTGGGGACCCTTTTCCCTGTTCACGTGGCCTGGACCCATCTGCTCTCGTCTTGGGCAGGTCCTCACATAGATGGATGCTGTATTAAGCGAGCCTGCAAAAAGATACTTGTGGAATGTTCTTTCTCCATTGCATCTGACTCCCCTGCTCCTTAGATCCCATTTTTTGAGTCCATCCTGCTCACACAAGAGGTCCAGGCCAAGGATCACAATGAAACCATGCATGTTGCAGAAAAGCAGCATTCACTTTCCCCCAGACATACTCCTCACAGAATCAGCACTGCTCAGGACTGTTCAGTAAGTGCCAACCACCTCAAAAGATGGCCCAGGCAGAGAACTGCAGCACTTTGAGCAAATTAGTAGAATGAAGAGCTAATGGGGAATAAATGACAGGTTTTATTTTCTCACTTCAGGAGTACTCACATCCTCAGCCAAAGCTGGATGACCACTAGTGGCTAATCTACACCCACAGAGCCCAGGCACAGAGAATTGACTGGAAGCCACCTTCTTGGACCATGATGTGGATTGAATCATTCTGTGGCTGCCATGAATCAGAACCACATGACAAGTGCCCTGAGGTCTTACACACAAGCATCAAATGGGAGCAGCATGGGGCAAGACAATGTTGAAGGCTGCGTGAGATGTAGTGAAGTGATTATAAGACCCCTGGAGCGGTCACCTCTTCACCTCTCTAAGACCTGTACTTATCTCTGCTCCATGGACCCAACCCCTCCGGCACACACTCTAACACAACAGGATCCAACAGCAGGCTGCAAGATCTGGAGGACCAACGGCAGGCTGCAAGACTCCATCTGTGATTTAATCCAGCACTGTAGCTCTGCAAACTCTCCGTATTGCATACAGCCTAATAGTGAAGGAAGTCAGCGGCCAGCAACCTATTTTGCTTTGCGCAGAGGCTGGCAGAAGCTTAGCCAAGCCAAGATTCATGCTGCAAGGGTTGCTGCAGCATTCCTTGGTAGTTCTTGGTAGGAGGCTAAAGGGGAACACTACTTTCACAATGACAAGATGCAAATAATGACTAGCTCCGACATTGCTTAGAAAAGCTACATGCTGAGACAGTATCTGATCTGAGAAACAGAAGGCTGAACCACCAAGAAAACTGCCCCAAAATCCCCACAAGGGAAGAAACTATACACCAGGAAATCTATCATACAACACATCCCTAACGCATGCCAGCACAAAATCATCATTGTCATATGATCTTACTTACTGGGCCAAAGGCATTCAGATCCAACTACAACCACACCCTTAAACTGTCTCAAAACTTTTCAACTGGCAGATCTGCCATGCACACGTTATAAGCGCTCATAAGAGCACATCCTCACCGATCTCTGGACTTCCACATAGTACGCAGATCCTGCCACATCTTCTTCCAGCTACCCTTTTTCAACTTTGGCAAGCCAATCAACCATTCAGTGACTGTTCTGTTTATCCCTCCAGGAACTGAGTTGCAGATCAGATCTTGGGTATTTTATGCTGATTCAACCGGCATTAACAGGCGGGAATTCCAAAAGGGAATGCCTGGGTTTGCCAGGAATGCTGCCTTCTACAGTGAATGTCCTTCTACAGTGACAATTCTGCCCTTCACACGTTTCTCTCAAAGCCATGAAGCCTCACAAACAGGATGTTCCTGGTTGATGTCCTTTCTTGGTCAAGTAGAAAGGCTTGTTGTTCTACCTCAGCCAGTTTTGGAAAGGTATTTGCATTGTTTCAATTCTCTAATACAACACAACAAAGCAGATGGATGACCGAACCTATGGTATTTAATTAATTAATTGGTCAGTATATCTCCTAAGGTTGTTAGGAGACCTTACTGGAGCATTACCACAGCATCTTCACCCGTCTTCTGCCATAGTCCCATTTTGCAATGCAGAGAATGGTGACTTGTGGTAGTTGCCCCCAAATTAATCTTTTATATTTTTATATAATTTGGGGGCAATGAGAGGATCCAGGTAGGGAGCAGAGATAGTGAAAATGTATTCCACCTATTATGCATCACTTTGGCATTCAAGTACCAAGTCCACAGAGATATTTAAATAAACACCAAATTACTATTTAGCTACCAAACATCTAAGTGATTTCAGTGAAGATCTGATGCTAAGTTCCTCTGCGTGTCTCAGTTAAGCTGTTTGAGACAGACCAAACTTATTATTTTACCAAAAAGTAGAAGAATAAGGCTACAAAATTATGTGACGGGGGAGAACAAGAAGGAAAAGCAATGAGAGCAGAAAGAGGGTAAAATTTATAACTATTCTTATCAAAGCAAAGCAAGATGACTTAGAATGTGACACATGGATTGAAAAGAAATTCTGGGATTGTTAAGTCAACTTAAAACTTCAGAAATTGTAGGTCTGGCCCATCTGCATGTGGGCAGTGGGAAGGGCTCTGCAATCCTTGCTGTTCAAGCATGCACACCAGCACTGAGCTGCATGCTGGGGAGTTTCCAGGATATCCCAGGCCACCAGTTATCCACAAGGCTAACAAGGGTGCACCGCTTCCCCTTTTGGGGTAAGAATGCACTAGAGAAAGCAGGTAGTTGTTGTGACAAGGCCGTGTCCCAGCTCACCAGTTCTCTAAATAGATGGATGAGGAAAGCCTCGCTGTTGGATAAACCCTAAACCCTGAGTCACATTAAACCAACACTGAACTCAGGTCAGACTAAAGATAAAATGCAGATAAAAAAGCATTTGTTTGTCACATCTAAGATAGACAGAAATCTGTAGATTTTACAGGAATTACTGAAGGAATCAGAAAATTCTTGTTCTGATATCCACATGATTTGTTTCTGAAATGGGATTAAAGTATATTGCTCTTGACTGAGACCAGATGCAACCAACCAGTTCAGGACGATCATTAGTTTGGTGTGACTGTTCCCCACAATCTTTAAAACATGCTGTACCACACTCTGAGTGTGTTTTATGACATAAGCTCTACACCATACTTTACACAGACCAGTGGAAAACACTCAGGCTTTCTCAGGATGCACTGAGACATGTTTCAGAGACAGAAAGGGTTAAAAAAGTGAAAAAGAAAGGCATGTTTTCTCTTCTGACCACAGCCTTAAACTCTCTTCATCTCACTCCCGTGTCTTTTCCCTCCCCACCATCTGGTCTGGCTCTTGACTCTTCAGCATTCAAATCAAGCACGGGGAACCGGCTTGCAGTCCCTTGCCCTTATGAGTCAGAAAGGACCAAGCATGCTCGACCATGAGAGACCTTCACAAAATTTGATCTTGTACTTTAAGAAGCCAGTGCTGAGCTACTTGTCAGTGGCCCAAATGTGGGACATTTTTCTTTAGAAAAGCCACATGCTTGTTACAGATTCAAAGGTCACCCTCTGCCGATATTTGAGACCCTGGTCTGATGCACAAGGGCAAGAGATTACTTGAAAGAAAGTATCATCAGAATAGTTTTAGCATTGCAAACAAACTCATTCTCAATCCCTAATGTAAACTTATCCCTTTTGTTTGTCTATTATGGGACTTAATCCACTGTCTTTAACTATTCTTAGTTTTATCCTCCTAATCTTAAGGAACAATTGACATTAAAGTATTTGGAGCAGATTTTGTGCCATGACTTCCATGAGGGACTGGCTCCGGATTTTTACTTTTTAAGGTTTATACCAAAGCAAAGCTGTCCATTTTGCAGTGTTGCATATTTTGGCAAGACATCATGTATCCCATATAAAGCTGTGTGCAAAGTGTACAGGATTTTGGATGTCATTTCTGACCAGGCTCTTGATGTCCTTAGTTAATAGTATGTCATGCATGTTTGCACAGATATGTGTTTATTCTATGTATATATTATTGCTGATGTACAATTGCTTTTGGTGTGTGGTCTGCAGAGATGAACTGTTGAAGTTTGGCCTCAGTGCAAGCTGGAAAAGCTTCATGTCACACAGCAACTATGACAGTAAATGGTCAACTACACAGTCCTTTTTGACATCAAAGTGTAGAACCCCTAATAATTTTCTCAAAAG
This sequence comes from Oceanodroma leucorhoa, assembly GCA_030449065.1. Classification (NCBI taxonomy): domain Eukaryota; kingdom Metazoa; phylum Chordata; class Aves; order Procellariiformes; genus Oceanodroma; species Oceanodroma leucorhoa. The sequence goes on along the minus strand of JASVER010000083.1, from coordinate 4,650,131 downwards.
AAATCTGAAGACCTTTCCAACTTTCAGATGAGACAGTTTACAGTATTTAAATAAGAGGAAGGTCAGACAGACTACACTTGACACTGCTGGGAACTGACAGATGTTTTTGAGAAAAAAACCCGAAAAAGGTCACTTAAAAAAAGTAACTGAAAGATTCCCGTTTCTTTACTACACTGGTAATAAAATGAGGTTTCAGAAACAGTCACAAAAGAGAACAGGGAATTTCCCAAGATTTTAGGACTTGTCCATCTATGTCCCTGTTCATATGTAAAGGCAAATACACATTATGTAACAGAAGGGAGACAGTTATACTATATATCATTAGCCAGTAGCGCATTTCTAGCAACTGAGTAAGAGATTACAAATGCAGAGAAATAGCACAAGAAATCTGCAAAATCCATCCAGTAGAGAAAGTAACTTAAATTCACGAGACCATTGTTTCAATCTTTTCACATTATAGCAAATCTGTTTGCCTAGATCACACTAGCACTCGGGTAACAAAATTGGGCTGTCTTCCAGCCCACTTGGGCTTTCCTTATCTGAAATAGAACTACTCAATTTCCTGGTTTACTAGTAATTCTTTTTACAGTTTACACGTGTTTTCCTTCTACATAGAGGTGTAGAACGAGCAGTTCACCAGGAACTGAACTGAAAGTGCCCAGAGGATAAAAGGAGGTGGGTAAACACATGGACACAGCAGGGAATGGGAGTTCAAGCACAGTGGAGGTTAACAGTGAGCTGCTGACAGGGCAGAAAGATGCTCCACACAACATACAACAGATCTGTGCCACTGGCCCCAACCAGCCACGAGCTTCTGTTATTTCCCAGCACTGTACAGAATTGAGCAAGAGGAGAACCCTGTTAACATGTATCTGTTAACACTTCCTGTTTTAGGGCAGAATCATGAATCCATATGGATCCTAACGGATGTCTCTGAACTGCTCTTTCTGATGATGATGATTGAAAACCCTCCTGAGAATCATCTTCCAGTCTTTCATGATCCTTACCCTCATACATTTTCCTAATACATTACGTTTCCCTAATTTCTAACCAAATCTTCCTTTATTGCAGTTGAATCTCACTATCTCTATCCTACTTACAGCAGATATAGAGAAAAAAAAAAGCTATTGCTTCTATCTTTGAAGCAGCCCTTTATGCATTGGAAGACCAGTATGTTTCCCCTTAGTCTTACTTCTTGACTAAGCAACTCCAGAGTGCCAATTTTTTCCATCTTTCCTCATAGATCGTGTATCCTAAAAGACTCCTTACTGCTGTTCCTCTTCTCTGAATTATCTCCAATTTGTCTACATCCTTCTAAAGCCATACTGCTCCAACTAGACATAGTGCTGTAGCTAATGTTTTGCTAATGTCAAATGGAAAACCTTGATGTATCCTGCAAGCTAAGCTCTTTGTTTATACGACCCAGGATTCGGCATTTCCAGAGTAGCAACACTGTTGATGTATTTTCATGTTTTCACCCACTCCATCCTTCTTCTGCCACTTAACCACTTGTTCCCCACCAAAACCTACGACAGACTGCTTGCTTTGTTTTAAAATCACATCCTATTTTTATTAGACCATTTCTTCAATTTGTCAAGATCATTTTGAATTCTACTGTCCTTCAATTTACTGAAAATATTATCAGACACAAGACATGCATATGAAGCATCCGATTCTTCCACTTTATCCATCCTATACTAAATTAATCTACATCATGTTTCACCGATTTGCTTATCTGAACAGCATCAAAGCCTCAGTAAAATCACAAACATCTGAAACCTATTCCTTCCTCCATGCTCACAAGGCCAGTTACACAAAGTCTTAGAAGGGAAATAGACTCATCTGCTTAGAAATAGTTTCATCGTTTATTATGACGTGAATTTAAACTAAACTGATGAGTCTTAGTCTTCAGTTCTTCCTTCCTACTTTCCTTCCCACTGATGCAGAGAAAATACAAAAGGAGGGTCTGAGCAGTGGATACAAGTGTCTATTCAGCTCAGCTCAGAAGAATTTTGCAGATGAAGTCACTGAAGTCAGCAGTATACAAGGAGATACCAGGAAAAAAATGATTCTATAATTAAACGTTATACTATGATCAGTTTACTGCAGCAACGCAGGATCTACTGGAAAGTCAGAGGCTTCACAGGTAAGCACTAAATAGCTAGTGTTCAAAAGGAAATAGTAGAAAGCATCATCAAAAGTGCATGAAAATTGTTAGGACAGTGTGAAAAATGTTTCTAAACTATAGTCTAGAAGTAAGTTTAACAATTGGAGGACATCCTGTCATTTCCAGGAAAAGAGAAAAGCCTACTTTATCTTATTTAGATATTCCTGGCAAGAAATCTAAAATCCTGGCAAGAAAAAATAAAATCATATTTCCAAACTTGTTTTTAATTCAAATATAGCCTGAAAATTCTGAGTGGATACTCCAAAAAAAAAAAAAAAAGAGCAAGTGCCTTTCTTAAACAAGAAAATTATTGCCTAATTATGCCTGTTCCGAAAAGTGATTTTAATGGGCTGAATAGGATCTCTTTCAAATACCTATAAAAGTGTTCCAGTCATTACACTTAAGGATGCTGATGAGAAGGGTTTTTTTCACACAGAGAAGCCTTCTGTATCTTCCTACTATTATGACAATGGAATATTTCCATTTTCATCCATTAGATCTCATGAAATCATTGAAGAAGTTAATCACTTAAAAGATCAGTTAATGTATGGATAGAATCAGTGAAGTTGGAGAGGACCTCTGGAGGTCATCTACTCCAACCCCCTGCTCAGGGCAGAGCCAGCCTCAAAGTCAAATCAAGTTGCTGAGGGCCTTGTCCAGTCAAATTCCGAAAATCTCTGGTTCATATTATTATTCCAGTAGTTATCCACCATGAAAGCCTTTCTTGAGGAATGCTGTTGCAATTTGCTGTGTCAGTTGGCTTTACGATGCATACTGCATGTGGTATAGCCTTGGTGCTCTCACACTAGATATGTCCAAAGTCAATGACTGCAGCATCAGCACTCTATTTACCACATACTTTTTACATTTTATTCAAATAGGCACTCCTAAAAGAAGTCCTGCCAACATATATGACACGAACTGAAATGGCTAAGTAGCAACCAATTAATTTGAGGAGTTTCTTCTCCCGTAATATCTTTGTGCTTACAGAATCACCTATAAAAACCTTCTAAACGGTATTAGAACTACAGCTTCCACACATATTTATGGTACTATTTAGTGAAGAAAGAAACCTTTTGGGGACTAATATAGAACAAAGAAAGTGGGATTTGGCATCAGCAAGCTATTTGAAAAGCTTTGCAATTTTTCATGATGAGAAAGGAGACGTTGTCTGCCAAATAACCATGCTGCATGGAGCTATGCAAAGTGCCCCCGGGGGCAACAGATAAGTTCTGGAGCACCTCACTGGTGGAATGGAAAGTATGAATGCCTCCGAATGCTGACGAAAGTACACGTAGGAGTGCAAAACAATTATAGTTCACTTAGTACAAGCCCACAGGCCTACTTCAGCTTCACGCAGCTGACATCAGCTAGTAGAAACAAGTCTAATACAGGCAGGTCTTCCGGTCATGGCACTGCTGGAGGGAAGCGTGGGTAGGTAACTATTCTCAATAGCAAAAATTCCATTCACCTATTCAGCTTCAAGAAATAGGAATCCCTTATAAATTGAGAGGAACGCTCCCACATTCTTTCCCATGTGTTAGTGCATGCAGGTTGGCATAAGGCTTAAAGCTCTTGGATTTAATTTATTCAAATTATCTCTTGTCTGTTGATCCCTCTGCAGGAGCGAGAACCTGACACGTGAGGAAAACTTACAGCTTTTATGTACATGTTTCTTAAAGAAATATTATTAATTGAAACACACTTCATCTAATCTTACCACTATTTTCAGCCAACTTGTTTTATCCACTACAGATTCATAGCAAAAAAGAAACACTTCAAATAATTAAAAAAAAAAAAAAAAAAAAACAGAAAGAAAATTGCAGAACTAATTTCAACATTCAAAAATCATTATTTTAATTTAGACTTCTTTGAGAAACAATCCTATTTTTAATATATTTCATCCCTGTTTGACTCTGTTATCACTTTACACGTGTAAAAACAAACACTCTGAAAATAAAACATGTGATGTACCACAAAATAAATAATCTGATGGAAGTGTTTCCTGGGAGAAAAAGAAGAGTTACAGCCTGCTTCAGCTAGTCCAGTCCCCACTTGAAGCCATGCTAATTTTTCTTTTTATATCCAAAAATCAGTATCTTCGCACCACTGAACATCGCTGCCCTTACTGAAACCAAAAATGTATCTATGCAGTGCAATGAAGCATCCAGCTAGGCTTACCATGGCCCAGCTTCCTCTAAGGAGTAAAATGAACTGGCCGATCCTGCTTCCAGCCATCCATGTCTGCTTTTTGCTGCCAGCCATCCATGTCTGCTTTTTGCTCTCACTGTTCCCAGGAGCCCAGTTAGATGGATGCGCACTGGAACCCTTGAACTGAGCTCTCTCCCTCTTTGCCAGTGCTTACTGACTGTCAAAATATCCCTTCTTTCCACATTCATAGCATAATCCTTACCAGTGTTGCAATCATGTTACTCCTCAGTTTGTATTTGCAGAGAGACAGACTCTACAGAGGCTTTCAGCCTTATGGCTCCCTCCATACCATAGAGCATGGGGGAGAATATGGGAGGATTGCTTTCTATTTAGAAGGGATTACCATTTATTAAAGCTCAGTGGGAGAGTGGTACTGTCCTGGTGCCATGATTTCACTGCTATCGTGTACCAAAGTAAGATTCCCTTCCTGAAACAGCAAACCTGGCATTTTCTGTAATATCAAAGTGTTATCTGAGATGGCAGGTAGGCACTCCACCCCCAAAATTATCCCATAGCGAACTCCATATTTTTTGCCAGGAGCTGGTTCACAGTGAATGCTGCAGACAGTTACACACAGATACAAGAACTACCAAAGCCTAGCTCAAGGTGACAGTTATGCTCATGTTATACATATGACTTGAGGTTAGCTCTAGGGCAATTCAATTTGCCCAAAAAGATTTTGTATAATTACATCAGGTAGTCTTGTTTGGCCCCCATTTATCTTATCTACTATTAAAGTGATGTTATGTGACTGACATAAAAGAAAAGATTCCTAGAAATGCCCCAGCATTGCCTGCCTTACAGATACATGTTTTGCAACACGAATAATGGGCTTAGTGCAAACTACCTAAGGAGCAATATGGAAATGAAGCATCAGTCTCAAGATCACCCAAAGTTTTTGGCTGCTCTGGGCCTGGCCAGGTCAGATAGAACACAGACATGGGCAGAAAGTCTTTGACCATTTGGACCTACCCAATTGAAGGAAGATGCCTGTAGGGACCACCTAAGGAATGGAGAAATCCTGTTTCTCTGAGAAACTGCTCTGAAGGGAAGGGTAGAAGAGCAGTTAAAGCAGATTAAGGCAAAAAAACAATATAGTATTAGTTTCTTGGATAAAACTTGTAAGGATGATATGCATTTTAGCTGTAGAAGTTGGAAGAAGAGGAATAGAGAAAGACCTAAAGGCTTAATGCTAGATACAAAATCTGACACCTGAGAAGTGGTTTGAGCTCCTGAAAGCAGGTGTCAGATGCACAGATAGTGAATACTCCAACTAAGGAAATGCTAGATTGCTAATACTTCACATGAGGAAACATCTCATTAATAACCTTATGAGAATAAAAACTTATCCTAACTACAAAAGATAACTCTCCTCTGTACATTCCAGTCACTCGCTCTCACCAAAAACAAAACCTTTAATAGTTTAACAAAGGCGTGAACACTGAAAGAGACAACTTAATGACTCACTAAACATGCCGAGATCCCAAAGAGAAGGGCATGTCCCTAGAGGAAACATCTGGACAGATCAAGGGCTTTTTACCTTGTTTAGTTCTGGTAAACATAGTCTTTCAAGCCTAGCTTCTTCCCGTAAGTAGACAAAAGTCTTCTTAGTGGAAGACTAATTTTCCCAAAAAGTGTTGGCTTAGTTATATTTGGTGAAGAAAATAAATATACATATTACAATATGTTACTGATATGGAGAATCTGTCAGAGATAAACATATGCGAGGGAAACTTCTTTATTGTTCTTCATTATCAGAATTACTTAATCTTAAAAACAAAGGGTGTTGGGGTTTGTATAGTGAAAACTGAAACCAAATTAATCTAATTTTCTAAATCTCAAGAGTTACTTGCCAAATTGCTCTGTCTCAGCTCAGACTCAGTAACATTTAATAAGTGGTGGAAAAAACAGCTGGGAGCATGCTGAATCTTTGAAGACTACAAATGAATCAGATGCACACAAATTTCTCCGATTTCACAGTGTTCACTTCTCAAATGAAACATAATTCAGCACTGACTTACAGCTGTCCCCAAATTGTTGCTTATACTAGGCTGACTACTCTGCAAGTATTTCCTGTGATTAGATCCCACTTATTTTGCTATTTCTCGCAAAAGAATCCTAAGATTTTGGTTGTCCCTGCTGACACGGAGCACCAGGAGATGTCCACGGCTGTCAGGGTGGAACTGGTTGGCACATCAGGACAGCACACGCATTACCTTTCTGGTCATATCAATGAGTATCACTATAGAAAAAAATTTTATTCTTACTCTCAACTTGCTCAATAAACGGCACCATGGATTTTCAGCACACTGTAACGAACACCTGACAATTCTCAGATGCCCCTGCAAGCTGATACCAGTGTAGACCAATTATTCTCTTAAAATACATCCCTGGCTCTCCCTTCTCACTCCTGACTTTACTGTGTAACTTGCTTTGAGAGGGAGCATAACCATTCAAAAGACCACTTGAAACCAGTCATCTCTACTGTATACAGTGGAGAGGCATACATTCAAACGAGTAGGAGAAAGTTTGGCAATGAAGCAATTGTTCTAATGAATTGGAAACTATGGATTATTGAACTGTATTATAAAAGAACAACATTTCTGAAAAAGCAGCTTTGAAATACACAGTTGGAGTTCGTATGTGGAGTTGGCTACAACTTCCCCAAGCACTTCATCATAGAAAGAGGAACTTATAAGGTATTTAATAAGTTAAAATGTTTAGTCACAACATAGATAACTGTTTCATGCAGGACTTGCTCAAAAATGTTATGTTCATTTACAATCCATATACTTTATAATTTAAATAAAGGCATCCAATTTGTCAGTAAACATTGGCTTTATAGGAAAATGGAGTAAAGTTTAGCTTTTCCTGTATTTACATAACAGTCTGTCCACTGAGACTTATTGTTGTTATTGGCTTGCCTGAAACCATTAATAGCATAAATCTTCTTCCACTTAAAAATCATGTATTAATCTCGAATACACTCATCGTTCTTGCAACGACGCTCTCACTAGGGAGCCAACATAAAGAAAATGAGCTTCCAAAATGGGTCTGCAAGGACCACAAGAAAAAGATTTTTGCATCATCAAATAAAATTAAGTAACATTGTAGGTGACTCTATCAGACAACATTATAGACTGGCACTACACATTTCTGAGAAAAAGTGGAATGCTGCATCAATGTTTTGTCAAGAGGAAAACAAATAGAAGAAAGGATGCTACTAAAACACACCTGAGACCATGAGCCTGGATTCAAAACTATAGGTCTTGCATATATCCTAAATGTCAGCAGCTCTGGAATTTCCTTAAGAAACAGAATAGCGAAGTAGAACTCTGACAAAGGATGCTTTTGTGATCATATCTAGAATGTCACCTGGAAGTCAAATAAAGACATCAGCCGTGTCATCTGCAACTGTGAGACTCTTAAATGGAATACTATCAATGCTAAAAGCTTTTGATGTTGCTAAGTAGGACAAAATGGGACATGCTAAAAATTTAAGAATAAATGTGTGCTGTCATTACTTATGCTTTTAGTTTTCCTCAAGACTTACTCTTGCCTATTCTGATGGCGGCCAATGCAATCTGCAGAGTCCTTATGTTCATGAGGTAACTTTGTTTAAGGGTAGAGGAGATTCTACGTGAAGCAAATACGCTTGAATAATATTTTAACTGAGATTAAGCATATGAGTACAATGTCTTCAGGAAGAAATTGCTAATAAAATAGTGATAGCAATAGTAGTGACACATCCATCACTAGGAAATCGCAAAACTAAGGAACAGTTCACCGTCCAGGATGATTTTCTAATAAACTGTTCTCTGCACAGACGATTATTTTGAAGTAAATTGCTATTCCAGAAACAAGAGGGGAAAAAGCTCACTGCCCTCACTACACCTTGCGTTTCCTTTCAAAGGAACATATTAACAAAACATTGGTCACCCTTCATTTCATAAAAACACACAATTTCAATAGCCTTTTGATTAGCTCCCAAAGTAGAAAACCTTTATGGCAGTAGGGTGTAGAGAACATCTGCTATACTTCTTTCAAAGCCAAGAATAAAAACATTAAAAATGCAGGAACCGATCTGTATGACATAGTGCCAAATGTATAAATCAATAATATTGTCCTGTCTTTTATCCCCAGCCTAATATAACTCTAAATCGAGCTCACGTGGGTTACTTTAACATGTGCATGAAAAACAGAAAGATCTACCATGTCATTGAACTCATGCTTTTTCCCCCCAGAAGCAGAAGTACCTCTCACGTTCCAACCCACCCAGTTTCCACTGCGCGTTTGGCACAAGCTGAAGGCCAGGGTGAGGTCCCAAAGCCGTTTGGTCCATTACTGTTATGTCCAAATGAGGAAAGAGTCAGCCTGTGAGTCCTAGCTGAAAGGCAATAGACACCACGTTCACCAAGAGGCCAAGGTAAAACTGGCACCCAACTGCAAAAGTGCTTCTCCATTATCTTAGGGAGAAGTGACACTGGGAAACTTAATCCATGCCTGGCTTGAACTAATGTGCTTGCTCCTGCGTGGGAACAGAGAAGAGCACTTGAACAGTCAGATTGCTGTACTGGATGTTAATTGCTGTAGATTCCATTGCCCATGTTGGAAGGGGCTTAAAATACCCTGAACTAGTGCCTATCCTCTCACATGTTGCTCCTGTTGGCTTCCAGAATGGAAACATGAGGCCAAAGGAGGTGCCAAGAGATGGACCAGAAAGATTAACTGCTTGAATGATCCACAACACAGCTCAGAAGCTCTGGCCTGACAGGTCTTCCTAATGCTTAAAAAACCAACCAACCAAACAATCAAACAAACAAAAAAGTCCCAACACTTGACTGACTTACCCAATTATTTTCTGTGGAATAGTTGCTGTCTATTCTACAGAGAGGTGAAGCTGAAAAACAAGCTCCCATTAAAGTCAATAAGCATTTTACCATGTGACTCCAGCTGCAACAGAGCATTGCCCAAAGAGGTTTTTGGAAGTGGCCTTCTCAACACTATTTTAAGGGCCATTTGTGTGGCATATCTAATGATTAACCAAATTTCAGAAGTGTCAAATAATGCTTGAAATTGTTTGCTCAGGCTAGCTACGGTCCTTCTACAATAACAGGCAACCTAATTCACTCTTTTCACCATCAGAAGGACTTTGGAGGCTGAGTGCTTGTGTATTTTCTGAAGAAAGCCCTGAGTTTTCCTTGCAGGCAACTGAAATGTTTCCAAGATACGCACACTCCTCGCTGTTCATGGATTCCTTGGAAGTAGAGCTTTCCACAAACATCTGTTTAGTTCAAGAAATACCGTGAAAGAAGTGTTCACCTATTACTAGTGGCACAAGTTTTGACACAGTAAATGAAATAATTTCCAACTCTTTCTGGAAAAGAAGTCAGACAGATCCATAGTTAGACGGCCGCCTTCCTAGCAAGGACACGCTCGGGCATAAGTTGTACAGACCTCTGTTGAAAGCGTGAACAGCTCGGCTTTCAGGCAGCACACAGTAAAGTTCGCATCCTTTTCTTCTTCCAAAAGGCACATATTTAGTCTCTAATAGATTGAAAGAAACTTGTTTCTCTTCAGTTTCTTACTAGCCTTCTGAACAGTCAGAGAATGACTTAGATGGATGTAGAGATTCAGATCTTTAACAAGAGAGAAAAGAAGTACTGTACATATAGCATGTATCAAGCAGCCCAGCTGACACATATAGGTAACTGTGCGCTCATCGTTCGGGTGAACACAGCTCTGACGACATATTCTCAAAACACACCTTCTGCACCTTTTGTGAAGTTTCTTCCAGCTCTGCTGTCACAGCATTTGCCTGAACACACTTTTGTGATAACTGTCTCTGCTTAGGGAAGGGGCCCATGTAATTCAAAGACACTATGTTGAATAAGGGATTGAAAGTATCTGTACAGAAAGAGATTTATATTCTGGGTTTCTCTGAATTAGAGTTGGTTTCGATATGACCAGCAATGTGCAAGGCCAGCTTTATCAGAAACTTGTCAGTAGTTCAGATCTGAAGCCTGAATCATAGCTGGAGCTGACTATCCAAAGCTAAAATGTTTCTTCCTTCTGCTCGTTTCCTTTTGTCCTAGACAAACAAAAGGTCTTAAACTTTTTACTTACGAATTTCACAGAAAGAAGATGATTCATATTCATGTCATCCTGTGCCCTTCTCTTAAGGGAAGCGATCCAGGACTTGAATCCAACATTAAATCATTTTGGTCCCTGGCCGCTTGAGATGTTTGTTCTCATTAGGGCCATTGAGATCATTAGGCCACATAATATGACTCCCTACATATCACAATCCATACATTTCACTCAGACCAAGAATGTCAGTCCTCTAAGACAACCCCTAAAATTGCTGCAGAGAACAGGAGAAATCAAGTGTGGTCACTGCTACTTGGAATGGTGGTGGCACTAGGCAGCTGCAGGGGCTAGACTGGTTTGCGGGTGCTGGTAGCAGCAGAGGGATCTCAAGGCACAGGGGAAACTGCATGAAAGGAGAGAAAAGTAAGAGAGAAAAAATAAAAGGTAACATTTTCTTCATCTAAAATTGACTCTACTATTAATTCTTTATCTCATCCTCAGAGCCCCCCTGCAATGCCCTTTCCCTCTCTCAGCTCCCTTTTTATTTCACCCCAAACACCACCTCCCTGCTCTTAGCCTTCCTTCCCTTTTTCCTCTTCTACTGACCCTCTTTTTGCTACTGCTAAAAAAATAAATTTGGAAGCCTCCAGCTTTCTCTGTGTAGGAACATTCAAATGTTTTAGTGTGGCCAAGCCCACTAAAAAGATTTTGGCTGCCTCTGTCAACCAGGAGTTTCCCAGCATATAAAGATCTGATTAATGTGAGATTTGAAAGGCAAGTATCATTCATACCTACGTTTTCAAAACAGATCTAAAAATACTAACAGAAGTTATTATTATGTTTCCACAGCAGAAACATTCCCTAATTTCCCAGAATTATAGCTAAGCCTCATGCAGAGAAGGTATAATCAGAATAATAAAACTGGTTTTTGGAGCATTCACTTGGTAGGACTAAAATTGCAGTTTTAAGCAAGATGCTTGTGCTTTCTGAAAACTGCAAGCATCAATTCTTTTAACAGGAATATGGCATGAAAATCATTTTTACATAGTAATATCAAGTCCATTTTATATTGGAAACCAGCATTTTCTGGAATGCAGAAAGAAGAGACATTGCTGCTCAGCCTATTCCCTGTCAACGTCAGCAAAGACTGAACCTGACTTCAGGCAAAGCTGGTACAAACTCTCCAACAGAAAGAAATCCATTGATAGAAGGAGGCTCCTCTCTAACCTGTGCAGAAATGAATTTATGCCTTATTATATGAACTGGAAAAAATGTATTTTGCAAATATGTTTGCAACCTTACTCATGCCCTCTCATGTATAATTAACCACTGCCCTTATTTTTCAAACGAACAAATTACATATAGCGAGAATGAAATTTGGAATTCGAGATAGATTCTACCATATTATATCTAGCCAGGCTGGTTCTCATCTTTATTCAAATTATTTCAAATTATTCCTGAAAATCCTCAAAGTGACGGAAAAATTCCTTGGAGCCCCACTTCAACATCAGAAATGCTGTTTGTCCCATGTGGAAGCAAAGACATCTGTTAGATGTTCCTCCAAGAGTCTTGGCTATAGAGATTACAATGATAAATCTCATCATTACCGATGACTTGCACAAATTAGGAAATTACCCTTGTGATTAAGGAATTATGTCAACTGACAACCTCTTTCTTCCTCCCACATAGGCATATACTCATTGGATTAGTCTGCCACCTGCATAGGTCTTTCTACAAGTGAAAAAATATTCCTACTACCCATATTGCACAAATATATGGAGGCTGTTTGTGTTGGTGAAATTGGGAAGGCATAGAAATGGCAAGTCTGATAGAAAACAAACATCATAGTAAGAAAAAGCTAGAGCTTAAAATGTCCTGGAAAAAAAACCCTGCACTTTGAAAATCCACAGAAGAAGAAATGAGTTATGGACACCAAGAAAACTCAGTCCAGCTGTATAAGGTAAGGCAACTCAATACTCCAGAGTTAACTAAGGCAGTACGGTTGACCTTCATGTATGAATCAGATTGGTTTGATCTGCATTTAAACGTCAGTCATAGTTTTCTCACATGTTATCTGGACCCTCTAGAAACTCTTGGAGATCTAAGGACATTGAAAGCTCAAACAAAAACAGAGTCACATTAGGTGCGCACAACTAAAAAGGAGTGACCAGCTATCACCACAACCAAATCCACCAGGTTAACAGATCCTCCAAAACCCTACCCTTATGCCTGGTACAGCTATCTCCACAGTACCTGAAATATGGCAGAGAACACAGAGAACATTTCTATCTCTGCAGACACTACAGTTTCTAACAGTTAAAATCGTTTTCCAGGCTCTGCTTGCTTGAAGCCTATTTCTAAGCCAAAACCCCACCCTAACCCTTCCTCAGCAGGCCCTGAATTCATCATAATTTTTACTGGCCGTAGAAGCTCTCTCTTGCTACATTACCATAAACATTTCATCATGAAACAGCAAGCCCCCTTTCTAGACTTTCTTTTCTGCAGCTGACTGAGGTACCATATGGTGCTAAAGCTACCTTGAGTTTTGGGACTGGAATTAGCGTTTGAGAAAGAAATGAGAGCCATTTGCTTTCAGAGATCCCAGTTTTCCTTTTATCTTCACAGATGTTACAGGATCCAATAACAAACTTTGCTCTCCCAGCCCTACTTTCTCAAATGTTGTCTCTGAACTCAGCTTTATATATATACACTGCAGATATTTCAATATGTCCAAGAAACAAGCATAATATATTTGTTCCCAGGTGCTTAGGATCCCACTCTACCTGACAATATCCAGCAGTAAAACATCCTCACTGGGCCTGGGTTTCTTCAACCATCTCTCTAACCGCAACCCTAATTTACCCATCTCCATAACCAGAGATTAAGCACTTCAGTCATTACCAGACCTAAATAAAATACTTTCTGAAGCAGTCAGTTAGCTCTTTGTTTCTCTAGTTTCCACCAGTAAACCTTCCTCACCATCTCCAGCTGCCTTAAACACTAAGCCTAATCCCAAACAACACACTATCCCTAGGTCTAACATAGTTATCCCAGCTGGCCATTGAACTTAGTGTAAACCATTCTTTCCCATTGGTACAAATTCAAAGCCTATCTTTACAGGCAGTATAGGCTTCCTCCTCATGTGAGCAAGACAGACTTGAGGGGGGAAAGCTACATCCGTATCAACTGGGCAGGTTCTTCTAGGAACACATATGTTAACAGCAGCAGATCCAACTTTCAAGGGTGCACTTTGAAAGACAAAGATGGGACAGTGCCAATCCTGGCACTCAAAAGAAGCTCCTCTCAGGCTATAAGCAACCTGAGAACCAATATTTAATCCTGACCCTTCTTGAGTGTCAGCTGTTTTCCAAGATCATAAATATACAATCCTTCTCACTTCTCCATTTATAACTTATATCTAGTAAATCATAAGATTTACAAACTCAGCTCCCATCTCTACTCTGGCAGTTTACAGATGTACCACTGAACACTAGGTACTTTTGTCCCAACAAAAACTTTCTTCCATGTGTCAAGCATCTCCTTATAGATGTTAAGATGACATCTCAAGCCCAGCAGAATCTAAAAAGGGCTCATAATTCCCTTCCAAATATCTGTCATCCTTTTTCTCAGGCACAATGGATAAGACGCATTGCCATCACTAAAACATTCATTACACCATTTCTGACATTGGCTTGTACTTAAGTCCTCATATTGAGCCTATGCCTAAGTCTTGCCAATTCTTTTTGTACAACACCACCAGTGACGCTTGTTGCCTAATCATTACATTTTACATTTTTAAACTTCTGCCTTTGTGTTTATATACACTTTGCATTCGACACTTGGAGGATGTCTCCCTTAATATTTGCAAAATGAAAAATACTATTCTCTTTCAAGTACCTGCTTAAAAACCTTCCCTTAGAATCACAGAATCATAGAATCATCAAGGTTGGAAAGGACCTCCAAGATCATCAAGTCCAACTGTTGACCCAACACCACCATGCCCACTAAACCATGTCCCGAAGTGCCACATCTACACATCTTTTAAATACCTCCAGGGATGGTGACTCCACCACTTCCCTGCGCAGCCTGTTCTAATGCTTGACAACCCTTTGGGTGAAGAAATTTTTCCTAATATTCTAATATCCAATCTAAACCTCCCCTGGCACAACTTGAGGCCATTTCCTCTTGTCCTATCGCCAGTTACTTGGGAGAAGAGACCAACACCCACCTCGCTACAACCTCCTTTCAGGTAGTTAGAATCATAGAATCATCAAGGTTGGAAAGGACCTCCAAGATCATCAAGTCCAACTGTTGACCCAACACCACCATGCCCACTAAACCATGTCCCGAAGTGCCACATCTACACATCTTTTAAATACCTCCAGGGATGGTGACTCCACCACCTCCCTGGGCAGCCTGTTCCAATGCTTGACAACCCTTTCGGTGAAGAAATTTTTCCTAATATCCAATCTAAACCTCCCCTGGCACAACTTGAGGCCATTTCCTCTTGTCCTATCGCCAGTTACTTGGGAGAAGAGACCAGCACCCATCTCTCTACAGCCTCCTTTCAGATAGTTGTAGAGAGCGATAAGGTCTCCCCTCAGCCTCCTCTTTTCCAGGCTAAACAACCCCAGCTCCCTCAGCCGCTCCTCATAAGACCTGTTCTCTAGACCCTTCACCAGCCTCGTCGCCCGTCTCTGGACACGCTCCAGCACCTCAATGTCCTTCTTGTAGTGAGGGGCCCAAAACTGAACACAGTATTCGAGGTGCGGCCTCACCAGTGCCGAGTACAGGGGCACGATCACCTCCCTATTCCTGCTGGTCACACTATTCCTGATACASGCCAGGATGCCGTTGGCCTTCTTGGCCACCTGGGCACACTGCCGGCTCATGTTCAGCCGGCCGTCGACCAGCACCCCCAGGTCCTTTTCCTCCGGGCAGCTTTCCAGCCACTCTTCCCCAAGCCTGTAGCGTTGTCTGGGGTTGTCGTGACCGAAGTGCAGGACCCGGCACTTGGCCTTGTTGAACCTCATGCAATTGGCCTCGGCCCATCGATCCAGCCTGTCCAGATCCCTCTGCAGAGCCTTCCTACCCTCAGGCAGATCAACACTCCCGCCCAGCTTGGTGTCATCTGCAAACTTACTGAGGGTGCACTCGATCCTCTCGTCCAGATCATTGATAAAGATGTTGAACAAGACTGGCCCCAAGTTGCAGAGAGTGATAAGGTCTCCCCTCCACCTCCTTTTCTCCAGACTAAACAACCCCAGCTCCCTCAGCCGCTCCTCATAAGACCTGTGCTCCAGACCCTTGTTGTGATATTTACAGAATCTTGAAAATAATCTGGCATACGATGACCACAGTCCCTCTTGGTGATCATTACTGCCCTATTGTCTCTGCACAGAGGTCCTCCAGACACTTGTGTTGTTTTATACTTAAACTGCAAGCTTTGTGAGGCAGGGACCTTTTTCTCTGTGCTAGAGTGGAAAACAGAATCCTCCTCTGTAACTACAATTTCCCAGCATTGCAATAATACTGGTAGTAATAATAATAGCAAATAAAACGCAAACCAGATGATTTATGAGCTGGAAAAGAATGAAGTCAACTGAATAGATCATTCACAAGATATAGCTCTACTTGTTGAGCTTGAACTAAGGAATAGTTAATCCCTTTGCATTGAGACAAACTGGGTTTTTTCAGTTTAAATTTCTCAGTCTTCCATGGCCACGAAGTTGGATGTGATGCAAAAGGAAGACTCAGGATGCGATCACATGCGATCATAAAAGAGTGGCTCCTCTATGACAGTAAATTCCTCTAGGAGCTGTTCTGTAAGAGTGTGGTAAACCCCTGTTTCACAGTTCTTCAAATAAGCAGTTATTGATAATAAAGCTGAAGGAGGAATAGATTTGTATGGAACAGAAGTAATTTTGGTACTGGAATGGGTGATATTCTCCAAAATAAGGGGCATTCAGGAGCTTTATTTTAGTTGCAGAGTGCGATATCCTTTATTTTATACATATCTGAAATCTGATATGAGAGCGAGGAGAATTTTCTCCTAAATGAAAACAGTTTTTGGGGAGTAGGGCCTGTTTGGTTTTCATTTTTCAGCTGTGACCTTACTTGTCAAACCATTGTGGTTTTGGCAACTACATTATTGCTAATCTGTTCCGGAAATTTTAAAATCGTTAATCTGAAAGGGTTATTTCTGCATTACTTTTATTTTTTCCAAAACCTTATAGATAAGAGAGATAATGAAGATCTTAGTTCATACACTAAGGGGAAATTTTCTAAAACAATAATTTCAAGATAGGAAATGAGTGTGTATGACAGACACACTTGTAAAAATTTTAGTATTAAGAAGCGTTACAGTACGTCTTCAACACTAACACAATACTGAAGGAAGACAACATAATAAAGTAGAAAAGGCATATCTGACAAAAAAATAGAATTATTTACTGTATCATGAATTAGGATTCTACAGTAGCTAAATATCGCAGCAAATAGCAAATGAAGCTTGTTTTTTGCGTCCTGTAGATTTTGGAAATGAATACTTAATTTGGAAAAAAAGGATTACTAAGCAGAACTATTTGTATTCCTGAAATAAATATATGCATTTCTTTTTTTAAATAAATCTGTTTCCAAAAGTTAGAATCATCTGATATGCATCAGGTCAAAATAGGAAAAACAGAATGGAAAGGGGAAAAAGTAGCTTCAGTTACATTTTTACATGCTATATGTAACAAAGACTGAAAATCAAGGGAAGTCTCTGGAATTGGCGAGACCCCTTTGAGGTTGGGAACTGGTACAATTACACCAATCATGTTTGCCTCTGCATGCAACACTTTGCCACACCTTACAAGATGTAAGGTTTTAAACCCCAGGAAATAGATTAGGGTTGCAGCCATGGGATCCATAAGCAGTTTCCCACAGGAATTCTTCCAAATTCCCTTCCCTCAAGCTTCGCTTCCATTTCCCAATCTGCTCTTCTCAGACCTAATTACCCAGTGGTAATTAATTGGTGGACGAAAAGCTGGACATGAGCCAACAATATGCGCTCGCAGCCCAGAAGGCCAACCGCACCCTGGGCTGCATCAAAAGAAGCGTGGCCAGTAGGTCGAGGGAGGGGATTCTGCCCCTCTATTCCGCTCTGGTGAGACCCCACCTGCAGTACTGCGTCCAGCTCTGGAGCCCTCACCACAGGAAAGACATGGACCTGTTAGAGCGGGTCCAGAGGAGGGCCACAAAAATGATCAGAGGGATGGAATGCCTCTTCTATCAAGAAAGGCTGAGTTGGGGTTGTTCAGCCTGGAGAAGAGAAGGCTCCAGGGAGACCTTATTGTGGTCTTTCAATACTTAAAGGGGGCTTATAAGAAAGATGGTGGCGAACTTTTTAGCAGGGCCTGTTGCGACAGGACAAGGGGGAATGGTTTTAAACTAAAAGGGGGTAGATTCAGACTAGATATAAGGAAGAAATTTTTTACAATGAGGGCAGTGAAACACTGACCCGGGTTGCCCAGAGAGGTGGTAGATGCCCCATCCCTGGGAACATTCAAGGTCAGGCTGGACGGGGCTCTGAGCAACCTGATCTAGTTGAAGATGTCCCTGCCCATGGCAGGAGGATTGGACTAGATGATCTTTAAAGTTCCCTTCCAACCCAAAGCATTCTATGATTCCATGGTGTCCCCTCTCAGATTCTCCTCAGGCTTTGCTCACTACTTACGCTAATGTAAAACCCCGCACTCCTCTCTTCTAGCAAGGCTTGACTTCCTGCATCCTTTCTCTGCTGGCCTGCTTGGGTCTGACTTCACCCCAGGCATCTCGCTATCAATTGGTAACTGAAATGTACACTTTATTTTCATATAAACAGAAACACAAGCATCCTCCACCTATCCCTATTTGCATGTGTGAGAGGGTACAAAGAATACCAGGAAGAAGTTTGATTTAATGAAGGAAAAAGTTAGAATAAACTTGTTACCATGGGATGCTTTGTTCCATCAAGGAAATCTGTAGCTATGCACGTGCAAGTCACTTCATGCTTCCCTCTTCCTGCCAATTTGGCCTATTTTTTGGCTGTGAATGCTGTTAAAAGCTACAGATTGCAGACCAACAATTTTTATTAGATTCTTCATTGACATGGGATTTTCATATAATAAAAGCATATAAAATATATTCATCTAGCTAAGAGACTATATACTGAGCTTTCTGACAGTAGTCAAATGCCTTTGATAACTTCAAAGCTGACCCTTGCAAAGTTAAATCACCTTCCCTTGAAAGAAGCAGCATTTGATACGGGAAGTGGGGTCTGGCATTTTCAACTTTGGGACTGCCAAGGACCCCACATTCATGGCCCCTCACCTCTYTGTTGCCATCAGTGAGGGAAAGCGCAGCTGGGAAGGGCCTGGGTCCTCCCCCATCATGACCAATGCAGATGACCTGCAAGAAACCCCTGGCAGCCTATGGCCAGTGGTCCTGCAAAAGGAAGCAAGTGTTGCCTGGAAGAAGCAGGCATGGGGTGAACTGCAGCAAAGCGGGACAGGGGAGAAACAGAGGACAGTTTTGACTTGTCTCTAGGGATAACTACCTAGATGCGATGCTCTATTTGACTCATCCTATTAATGGTCCACATGCCAGTGGTCTAAGACCAGAAAGGCATTGAGATATACCAAGTACTGGTCACTTCTCCAAGATATAGTCCTGTCTTCCATATGTGGAGTCTTTATTTTGAGACAAGTGGGTGGCAATTTTGGACAATGCAAGGCAAAAAGTAAACTTAACAGTATACACATCAGGATTAAAAGTATACGTAAGTCAAGATTAAAGCTCAGGCCCTTTGCAGGTGATTCATTCAAACCTATGTTCTGAAGAACTGCACTGATCTTGAGATCTCAAGTTCCCTGAGCTGCCAGGAGTTCTCCAAGAGCTGTCTACATTCCCATGTACATAGGAGCTAAGGTTTTGTTGGCTGCTTACCTGAGATTGGAAAGTTCACTCCCACACACTAAAAATGATCACAGATCTCACCACAGCACTGTTCTCAAAGCAAAGGCAATTCTGACCTCTCCCCCCCCAGAACCTATTAACAGTATACTAACCTATTAAACAATAAACACAGAACCTATTAACACTAAAAAGTAACACTAAAATAAAGGGAAAAGATTGCACTCGACTACAAAATATACCTTCCACAATGCAGGACAAGGAAGCAGAGAACATTTACATTGCCAAGGCAGCCCATCTTGTGTGCTATGCTTCCGAAGGTGCTCTGATGCCAAAGTGCAAACACAAACCATGCAGAGTTGTGCTTACCACAGAGGGGCACCAGGTTGTGAAATTCTGCTCATGAAATAGCCATTTCTCGCGTACCACATACTCTATCTGCAAGGGTAGGCCAGAAGAATTTTTTGACACAAATTTACTACTGGGAAATTTTTGTTAAAAATACTCCTACAGCTTATGCACTGAAAACCATAGCAGGAAATGTAACATAAAAGCAGCACAGTCAGTAAGTACTCCAGTCAGGGTAAAACCAAGAGAGAAGAAACGACTTAGATGTAGTTTATGTGCTATACCTGCCAAAGTTCCCACACCGGGTTTCATAGGTTTATGCTCATATTTTCCTTTAAAAGGTATTTTCTCCTTTCACTGTAAAAGAAGCTACACTGTCATCAGAGGAAACCAACCAGACAGAGTACTTTCTCTATAGTCAAGCTCACCCTAAAGTCAAACTGAAAAAAATTACACTGATAGTTTGGCTCTGTAATTTCTCCCATTTAGCTTATAATAAAAATAGGTAATGCAAGGTTCTGTTGTTCCTTGTGGTTGCTGAGCTGATAAAGGTTAGAGTCTCTACTTGGGAATTTGCCAATCTCTATGGCAAATGGCTTTACCTACAACATGGTTTGTGTGAATTGTTCAGGTATTAGTGTTAAACATGTCTAAATATGTCTAAACATGTACTTTGATTTTTTTATACTTCAATGTTAGCCTTTACCATTGTGAGCTGCTTCTCATTTATATTTTTACTTTTGTAGCTTTGTATTTCTGTGCATTGTTCTGCATGAGAACTGAACCCTCTCAAAAATCTGATCCGATCAAAATTCAACCTTTGTTATGTGCTTTACACTTAATGGGACTACTTCATCATCATTAAGCAAAAATTATACACTCTGGGTCTAATTCTGATCAGTAAAAAATTTCCGACTGTGAAATCAGGTTCAGACTCAGAAGGTTAAATGAAACCAGATCCCCCAGCCGCGGGGAGGGGATCCGTCCCTCCCTACTTACCAGCCACTCAGAAATGGCAGGCAAGGGGAATCGCCCATGGGACTGCCTAAAGTGTGCTCATCTCATTGCCCTGATGAGCTCTGGTCTCCAGCACAGGAAAGGAGGAAATACGCTGCCTTATTTTATTCCCTCATGTCATTGTCCTTCCTTGTATTGTGACTGGACTAACCCACATGTTATCCAGAGATGGGAGCCACCTCCTGTGGCTGCTGAATTCAGGCCATGAGGAATTAATTGCCTGCCTGGCATCTGCATGCCAGATGAGGGGAAAAAAAACATGTTTCAACTCACCTGTGGGTGAGTAGATGTTTTTGGCTTTATCCCACTACAACTCACATGTGCTGCTAGCTCATGAGTTGATCCGCCTACGACACCAGCACATACGTCAGCTGCCAGACTTTCTCATGGGGCATAGAAGGGATTTTCTCGTATGGGAGAATTTGCAAACTGCAGTGTAAGCAGTACAGGCCTCTGGTTACATTTCCATCTGTCAGAAATCTAGAATTTTCTAATGCATCTGGCAAACAAACAAAAAGTAAAAAGCCTTCCAGGGCTACAAGACCTACTTCTATGCTTTCAGCAAACCTTCTTAAAACGTAACACTTAGGTTCTAAAACATCGGAAAAAAAAATTTTAAATGTTTAATAAAAT
Organism: Oceanodroma leucorhoa; assembly: GCA_030449065.1. NCBI lineage: Eukaryota > Metazoa > Chordata > Aves > Procellariiformes > Oceanodroma > Oceanodroma leucorhoa. The sequence goes on along the minus strand of JASVER010000083.1, from coordinate 4,628,731 downwards.
CACAGTAATTGCCTCTAAATGAAAACCAAGGATTGATGTATTCCCCTCTGATGTATGTGGTGGAGATGATGCTGGATATTCCAATATATGAAGTGCAAACAGTCTGCTTAATGCATGAGAATTCCCTCCAAGTTTCCTGCCGAACAGACACAGTTTCCTGTAACAGTACGTTTATCTGTGAGAAGCTATCCTCTTCTCAGCAGTGTCTGATGAAGACAAATCCTTGCTAAAGAGAAACTAAGCCCCACTAGGAAGACAGTGAGAGGGTCATTGTATCATTCAGCACTGATTCATCTTAGCCTTGACTGATAAACTGATAAACTACAAATAACCTAAGGTACATTTTAACACTTTCACTCACAAGTGAAAATCTCCATTTATCCAGATCAAACATAGGGAAACAAAATGTGATAAAACTAATCCTTAAAAAAAACACCTTCTTTAGACTTGCACGTGGTACCTCAGTGCTGCAAACAACCACCCCCCATCCTTTTTCAGAATTTTGGGGGTACGCAAAAGTATATTTAATTTTGTTTTTGTTCATTACTGGGGACCAGATGCTCCAGTGTAGTTCAGAACTCTCTCTCCATCTTATGACTTCCACTGCTTTCTCTAAACTTTCATCTCATACTCCATGATCTCTGCTTATCTCTTTCCCCTGCTTTTCACTTTATCCTCAGTGAAAAAAACTGAAACACTTGTAACAAATTTAGCCCACCTATATACTAAGTCCTTGCCATTTTCTATATTCCTATGAGTCAGTATTTTAACCGCAGTCTATTTTCAGCAGATCTGACCTTTTGTATACCTTCCTTCCATCCCCCGTTACCTTTTCCTTTATGTACAAGGCACACCCTGATAGCCAGTTCCTATCATCTACCTCTAAGTGTTGTTATCCGGCCTCATAATTTTACCAGACAACTTAGAAAGATAGCAGAAGTTTGTTGACAAGCTGCAATCTAATGTACATAAAACTGAAAAGGCAGTTAATGTATAAGGGAAAAAGGAAATGAATTAAAAGGCAAGCTCCTAAAACCTTCTAAGAATGTGCCATGCTAGAGTGCCAATGAACTGTAATGCAGACCACGGGCAAGACTATTCAATAAAGAGCTATAAAAAACTCCTGTAAAATAAGAGCTGCAATCCAACTGTTTACTTTTATCCAGACATGCTTACTTTTAATCTAAATCAATCCCCTACTTTTCCCTGGGTGCTTGTCAGAGCTAGCAACCACTTCCCCAACTAACCCCGTGTAAACACTCCAACTCATAGGTCATACAACATTAGATGTCACAGAAGGTGTTTGCTTTCACACTACAAACTGGCAGCTCCGGTAAAACTAACTGGAACAAGTACATTAATTAATGGACTTCTGCTTTTGACAACAAAGAGAAGAAATCCTCACTAAATAGCTCACCAAATGGCTGGTTTAGGCTCAAAAATAATGAAGGGGCTATTGTGAAAGGAATAATGAAGTTCAGATGTCTGTTGCAAAGTGTTCACAAAAAAGCAAAAAGAATGTTACTATATTTGCATCCTCAATAAAGCTTTTAATACCTCTTATTCTCCTGTTTCCTCACTTGAAGCTATGCCTTTTGTCTACCCAAAACCAAGGGAAGAGACTTGGAGACTGGCTTCTCTTTGAGTCTTCAGGTTCAGCCCACAGCTAAATCGCAGCAGTTCTTTCTGTCTAACACATTTCCTACCCCAGCCAGCCAGCCAAAAATCCTATCCATGTTCTCATCATGTCGAGTATTGCAACATCCTTTTCTCGGGAGTTATCAAGCGCAGTCTGTCCTGCTCTGATCCACCTAGAAAGCAGCTGAAAAAATCAGCTTTCTCATCTTTTCTCCATCACATCCTTCCACTGTTGGCCCCCACATGAAACTGAAACTCTTTATCTTCCCTTTCAAGGCCTTTCCGACTTCTGCCTGTCTACCCATCTATGCAGAAAGATTAGCTCCCAGTGCCAGTCAGCCTATTCGTCACCACTGTTGGTCACTGTTTGTCTCAGGAAGGCACTTCTTGCAAAAACTCACACTTGTAAGGAGCTCCCATTAAACAAAGCAAAAGCATTTTGATATCCTTTTCCAAGGATACACAGTCCCTTTTGCCATGGTACACAGATTAGAGTGGTGACCAAAATTGCCTCCCTATCTCCTTCCAACTGCTTGGACCTTCCTGTTATCCCATGCTTTACACTCAGTGCATACACTGTATTGGAGGGCGTGTGAGAAGGGGAAGGGAGGATGTTGTAGGTACCGTATGTTTACATGGTTCCAGTCGCAATAGAGGTCTTCATCCATAAGCGCAGTTCCTAGACACCTTGATAATAAACAAACAGTAACAGCATGCCTGGCAGAGACAGGCTTCTCGATCCAGGCTGCGAGTGCCGAATCCCTCTCCAGTACAGTGCAGATTTCACATAGAGTTGCTAGCTGCTCTCCTTCCAGCCGGGTTTCCCTAAGAGGCCGTTCCCGGTGTCTCCAGCACTCAGCCCCGCCTGGCCCTCACAGCCCCGCTCCCACCCGTCGCACGGGAGCAGCCAAATCTGTGACAAAGTTCCTGGGGCAGCTGGGGACTTGGAGCAGACCTGTGCACTGACATGCCCCAGCTGCTGGCAGGGCCTCTTCCCGGCTGAGTGGGTGTCAGGAGCTCCAGCGCTTGCGGTGAAGAAGGGAAAGCATGCCGGCAGCCCCGCAAAGTGACTCACAGCTCCCCAGCAAGCGCCCTCCTATTGAGATGACTGCGCTCCCTGCCTTACCCATGCTCTGCTGACAGGCTGCAAACAAGTTCAAAGGGTCAGCGATCCTGCAGCAGACGCTGCGGGAAGGCAACCAGCCAAGCCAGCTTCAGCTGCATCACCAAAAAGGAGGAAGAGTGGTGCCACTGCATCACATCGCAACGGGATCGGGGAGAAGGGGGTCGGGACTCCTTTTGGGGAACATCACCAGCCAGTTTTGTAACTGTGAACAACATTGTCAAGGTTAAAAAAAAAAAGTTCATCTACCTGCTAGCAGAAAGTAATGTAGAAGTCTCTGCCCTTGGAAGGGGGTCCTGCTGGGGTTCATTGCTCCTCTTCCAGCTGTGAAGGAAGCCAAGCACTGGTAAGGGTGAGAAATACTGGGGGGGGCAGCAGAGAACGGGAGAGAATTCAGAAGCCACCCATCTCCCAGAGGGAACAGCAATTCCTGGCACAGACCAGCACTCAGCTGGATGGTTCAGGCCCATCTGGAAACAGAGGAAAACCACATCATTCTGGAGGCTGGCAGGGACTCCTGGAGATCACCTAGTCCAACCCCCTGCTCACAGCAGGGCTAGCTTCAAACAGCACCCATAGACCTCGTGGAGTTCTTGTCTCTGTGCCGACCTCAGACAGCTCATGGGTTTCAGGGCCTGAGCTGAAGTAAAATGTTTGTAGTAATAGAAACAAAAGGTGGCTTAAACCAGGCTGAACACACCATATGAATGCCCATAGTGCCATAATCACAGGGATTGGGGATACCTACACCACATATACACATTTGTCCTCTGCCCTTCTGCTTTCTCTGCATCTTCGGCCAGATGCAGTTCACTATCTGCTGGAAAGCCTCTTCATCTGTCTGTAAGAATAAAAGGACAAAGAGCCAAGAGTCATTTGCACAATGAAGACATTGTGTCCCAGATTTCTTCATTATCTGCACTGCTCATGAAGGAACTGGGGGCGGGGAGGACATCAAAATCCTCGGTATGGGAAGCATTTGAGTTGACATTCAAGTACAAACAGCTTTGCTCTATTAGACTTTCTGCCACAAGAAGTAATTACATCAGTCAGAATTTGAATACACTCTGACCTAGATTTTCAGAAGCCCATGAAAAAGATCGTTGTCCCAATCCACTTTCACAGGTATGTACTGATTCACTTAGGATTTGCTGTTCTATTTGTTGAAAAACAAAATAAATTTTAAAAAAATCAACGTATACAGACAGTGGGTTGAGAATTGGATTTTGAGTGAGGATGCAAATGATCTGGTTAGGGAGTGGGAGCAGCAGGATTTTTTTTCCCCAGAAAATTCTGGGAATTTATATCTTGTATCACTGTTTGAGTATCAGCAGGAACAAATTGATCTGACAAAGTCAGTTAATTTCCTGTTCTGCTGCTATGTTTGTTATTAGCCAGTGTCAACTGATGTTTGGAAAATGAGTCACTTCATATTTATTATCAGTAATATGCCATTTTTCCTTGTCAATATTTCTAAGCTCACCTGGAAAGCAGAGTACACTGGGAACCTTATAGGAATCTTCTGCTGCTTCTTTTGGGAAGTTACCTGGCAGACCTGGGCCTCATGCTAGGTACCATCAAAGATCTGCTGTTGTTTTACAGTGATTTAGGTAACAATACATTAGTGAGGAGCCATAAAAAGCCATATTTCTCATAACATGAAGATTGAAAAGTAGCAAAAGTTTTCTCCAAGAAGCATTAAGTCAGAGTTTTACTTAAGGTGGCAAGGAACTTACAATTTTTAGCGGAGAGGACAAGTGAAATGATGGTGTTGATCTATTTTCTTTTACAATTTATTTAGTATCCCCTTTTAAGTTTTTAATATGTAAGAGGAAGGTTTCTAATTAAAATGAGTTGATAGGGAACACATCTCTAACCTCTAAGTGAGAAAACGTTTCCGTGAGCACTCAAAAATTACTCACTGTTACAGACTACTTTCGTTTTCCTTCTTGTGGGTGTCCATGTCATACCAACAAGTTACCTTACACAATTTAGCAGTAAGCGATTGTAACCAACTGTTACAAGCCTCCTCCCCAGCCTCACTGGTGATCCAGCAGCTCACAAGCCATCTTCCTCCTCCTCCATAAATCACATCCTACAGCCTGCTATTCCAACCTCCCTTCCTTCCGCACCGTGCTCAGTTCCACTCCCTGTTTGTGATTTCCTTCGGCTCCACATCCCTCATGGCTCAGCTGGGTTCCCAATCCATCAGGATTTTGTCTCCCTCCTCCCTAAGGAAAATGGTAGCATCTAAAGCTACTAAATTTTCCTTCACAGAAGCTTGCTTCCCCCCCCCCTTTTTTTTTTCTTTGGTAGGTTGTTTGTTTGTAAAGAAAATAAGAGACGATGCCAGGACACACTGTCTTCCTTCAGTCTTACGTTCAAAAAGTCTTTAAAAGTTGTGGAGCATCATTAGCAATCTCAGCTCTGATTCTGACCACACTTTTTGCAGAAAGTGGTATCCCAGGCTGCTGAACTCTGTGTGACTTTTAAGTTCTTTGAAATACAGGCCATCCTCCCCTTCAGCCCATTTCCAACAGGCTGAGGCTCTACATCTCTTTAATCCAGCTCTGCCCAGCATGTTACTGGGAGTTTCTTTGCTCACTCTTGCCCTCGTTCGTGCGATACACAGTTATAGATTACACTGGCCTTCAGAAAAGAACATAGTTCAACAAAAGAGCTTTGTAGACCAAACTCATACAAGCTTTAGCGACCTCTTCAGTAAAGAACTAACGATTAGCTTCAATTCTGAATTATATGTGATATTTTCTGTGGGATCTAGCACCTATGGTTATGACTCCTGTCAAGTTAGAAGACATGTAATCAGAACAGATTAAGCAAGCAGGAATGAAATTGCTTTGTATGCGGCAAAATAATTCTTGGGTATAAAAAAACCACAGCAATTAGGGTAAAAAAATGTCAGAGTGTATGTAAAATAAACACACAGGGATGATGCAGCTGCAAAATGCAGAATGATCAACTGCTTTTAGGAGTGGCAGGATGCAGGTTTTTGCTCTCGCCAGTAGAAAACAGAAGCAGCATTTACAGGCTTTGCTTCCAGATAATCCCCAAGCCCAAAATAAGTCTCAAGTAAAGTGAGAGCCCAGTAGTAGGAATGTCATTATTTTCAGCATCTGGTTTATGTAAATTCAGTGAACAAACTGTGCACAGCACCTTCAGAATAGACTGCATTTTTCATTCCCTCCTGACATCAAATCATCCATCCAAATAAATTAAAGGATTAAAATATCCAATAAGCCATAATACATACTGTCAGTAGCCCAACTAGGAAGAGCTTTTCATTAATTAGGTTATTAGATGAAATATACATAATAATATGCAGAAAACAGATGTCTTGTGCGCATTCCTGGTTGCTATACAATACCAAAAAGATAAGCCAGAGTAAAGCAATGTAAAGAAAGAAAGGAAAACGCACTGTCTTTTGATGTCAGAGTTGAAATATGAGAACGTATCCTCCAGAGATGATGTCATGCATCAAATTCTCACACAGCAGCTATGTGATTTTTTTCAGAATAAAATGGAACTTTTATTTGCTGAAAAGATACATATTTGAATTATTAAAAACAACTAGGAAATTGATATTATTTTTGCTGGGGTTAAAAACCAATTTTCTAAAATAACACATCTGTATGATTCATTTCCATTTTTCAAAATTAAACGCTTTTAGTTTTGTTTCCAAATTAAGCTAATAATTTTGGACGAATATAAAACTTTAAAATACCAAAAAACAGATAATGTAATTTTCCTTCTCAAAATGGAAAGAAGAATACCCCACGTGGTTCGATTCCAAATGACTCTTTTTCCACGCGAGGCAATTAAAGTCCCAGAAAGCTCCGATTTTTCTGTGATGCGCGCAGCCGTTTCCAGGCGGCTCTGCACACCTGCGGCCCCCTTCCCGTGCGGCCCCCGGGGGAGGGAGACCAGGGCTCCGCGCCTGCGGAGGCAGGTGAGACACCGGAGCACTGCGCTCTGTGCCAGCCTTCAGCCTGTCCCCCGGGTCAGCTCCCCCGCGGCTGCCAGCTGCCTCCTGCAGAGCCGCCATGAGCTACGGCTACACGCGTGGGTTCTGGGAGGGCACGGGAGCTCGAGATTAGGGACAGCAGATGTTAAGGAGGAGAACAAGAGTTTGAGGGCAGAGGAGGAAGAGTCTGTGGAACTGGTCGGTCGGAGCAATGTGGAGATGGTATGGGAAAACGATACAGGATGGGGTAAGATGAAATGAAGAGAGGAAAAAAAAAAAACCCAAAAAGATATTTTTAGCAAGTACTTCTGAAATGAAGTGCCAGAGCTTTGCACCCCAATGAGGTCATAATGTTAAGTCTCTGTTTTCACTTCAGAACAAGTGTTACATAAATGTAATTTATGGGAATTCTTACATTAGATAAATGTCATTTATCTAATTCTAGTTTCTTGAAGAATATTTGCATGTCATTAAGCTGATATGTCCCAGTATTGGCCAGCTTTATTCTCTTAGTCCTCAGTTCACCTGACTAGGAAAGGAGCAGGGAGACAGGCTCTCTGCCTCTGCAACCCTTAGAAAAAAGAGGTCAAACTGGATGCCAGGCACATTTTGTGCTCAAGCTGCAGCTTCACCCTCTAGAAAGAAAGCAGGTCCATCACTAGAAGCTGACCATTTGTGAGTTTCTTTCTTCTCAATCTTTTATCCAGACTGGTTAGTTTTCCTACACAATCCTAGAAAAATCACACAGTCTTCATTACAATTGTGGACCATCGCATCATCAGCCAAAGTTGAATCCACCCTTTCCATTCCACCTGGGGTCAGCCTGCATCTTGGAAAGCAAAATACGTATAGGCAATACCAATCACAGATCTATGCAGAATATATTCAACTAAGATTTAGCATCTATGTTGCTCATTACTTCTTAAGGGATCAGGAATGACCATTTTCAATCAAATGAAGTCCAGTGACCTAACAGCCTCAGTACAGTTTGGAATTTTCTTCAGTTGTGCAGATCTCCAAGAAAATCTTTAAATTATCAAAATTTTCAGAAAAACATTCCAAAAAGTTATAACCTATGCATTCATTTAAAAAGTATACATTCATAAGTGAGACTTTTTTTTTTTTAAACAAGGCTGTCAGTGGATAAAAATAAGAATCCCAAAATCCTGATAGATGAAAGGTTTGACACATATTATCAATTGTCCTCAGTGTGCGATTAGAAGAGTTGTGAACTAGCATCACTTCTGACTGTTCATGGTCTCTCAATTTTCATTCCCTTAAAAGGAGGTTCACCAAGAACCAGAAAGCTTTTGAGGCAAAACTAGCATTGCAGAGTGGTATGGCATCATGAAAAAGAAGGTGGGGGGAAAAAAAAAACACCCAAGAGAAAGAGAGTTTGAATGAGAACTAGGAGTACTCAGTATTCAACACAGAGCAATTCTCCTTGCTCCAAAGACAGAGATAGTTAACCTTAGCCAGTGTTTAGACTAGTAATTTCCACAGATTTTGTTCTACTACCTTCACAATGCTGCCTGAGGTCTAACACAGGATTTCACGTGGACAGAAAACTCCCCCTTTACCACAAGAAAAATTCCGCTCTCTCTGTCCTTAAAGACTGTTATTCCCCTTTTGTATTACAAAGTTGAGAAAACCCCAGAAAGCATTTCAGATCCTTGTAGTTTTCAGTAAGCTTTTTCCCCCCCCTTCCAGATTCAGATGTTAGTTTCGGCTCACAGGAAACATTGCTGAAGTGTTCATCAGCACTGCCTTTTCTTCAGAGGGGAGGTTTAATCGTCATCTTGACATGCTGCAAGCCAAAACCAAGCTTCTACCTGGGAGAAAGGATTAGGGCCCACTCAGTTGTTTTTTTTGGGGTTTTTTTTTCATTCTTTCTATTCCAGATGCGAAATAACTTACATCAGCCGGGAGACACAACTCAGATCAATGCAATACCTGCAGGCAAGGAAGAATGGTTTCAGAGTATTGCTCAAGCAAACTAAGCACAGCTCGTTTCAACCAATCTCCAAAAGAGGAAGCATTTCTGGAACTGGTAACACGATGTTTTAGCCAGCTGTCGCTTGCTCAAGCTGACAGCAAAATGCTAAAGAGAAACTAAATTTAGAAAAAAAAGAAGGAAAAACGAAAGCTGGAGTGTTTTTATTTTCAGATATGCTCCCAAGCTTGTTCTCTCCCTGATGCGTGCAGGGATGTACTAAGCCATGTAGGAGCAGGAGAAGGGGAGTATGGGAAAGAGCTGGAACTACCCTGTGCGAGGAGGCTTTCTGGAGGTGGGGACGCAGAACTGGGGGGACAGCTGAGCTGGATGAGGCTAGGGCTGGTTTTGCTAGGGTGCGGGATTCACAGATATTTGTAAGATCAGGTGTGGAAGGGAGCGGACAGCATGGATTGCTGCAGTCAAAGAGAGTGGAGGCCAGAGTACAGTTTGGGACAGACTGATCTGTTTGGATCTACAGGACAGTCACATATAAGAAAAGCCAGATGAACTGAATCTACACATAGCTTCCTGACTAGTCTACTCAATTTTCAAAGACCTTACAGTTACAGAGACAAATAAAAGCAATTTGCAATATCTAGGAAAATTCTTCATAGTGATTTCATCTCCACTTAATGTGGAGTACACCTTTCTTCTCAGAAAAGGCTACTTCATTTGATGAATGTCTCTACTCCCAGAATTTATAATGGTTTACATTACTATCATGCAATCTTGGGTCTTAAACTCACCTAAACTTGATAAATTAAAAGAGAAGTGACTGACCTAGGAAAAAAGTTTACAATAATGATACTGCAAACATTTTTTTGGTGGACAGTGATAATTAAAAATACAGAAAAATACATATTTATGCAATTAAATCACAACATTTCTGTGCCTTCACTTAGAGCTGCCGCCATTCTATAGCAAGACTTCATTGGCTATGATTATCAGTCCTGAAATAATGTGGGCTCTGAAGTTCACAGAAGTCCTTCCTTCATTAACTTCCATAGACTTTGGAATTTGGTTTTAGGACAAAGATTATTTAGTCAAGGTTGAAGCTACCTTTCTCAGTGAATATCAGGTAAACTGCAACTCTCGTAGTGTTTTTAGCCACTCAGCCTACCGCTGATCTTTATGGTCACGTTTCTGTCTTGTTCCACCCTCAGTGGGGTTTCAGAAGTTGAGCATCCCTAGGCATACTGTTTCTCTTTTTTTTCTTTCCTTCTTCTTTTTTTTTTTTTTTTTTCCTTTCCTTCTTCTTTTTCTCCTCTTCTCTTAAATCAGCCGCATATTTGTTATTAAGTCTCACTGGCTGAGCTTCTTTTTAGGCAGCAGATTCTTACTGTGAATACATCAAACTTTTTGAAGACCAACAGCAAATATGTGAAATCATTCAAGGGCACTGTATCTGTAGTGCATTACACTATTTGAGTTAGCTAATTCAGATAGGTTAGCATGCAGGAAGAGCCAAAATAAGAAACATAGCAGCACAGTTTTACCGACTGCCAGTCCTCTCGTTGCAATGAAAGCTAAAGGTAAGAAGATTCCTGTCATAAAAGACTCCTGGTACTATAACACATCAAACAGACTTCCAGAAATAACTACAAATAGGTGTTTAGTATGTCATACAAACTATCTCCTAGAATTCACTCAATGTTTCCCACCATTCACTTCTCCATGTGGTCAGTCTGCCACCGTTCCCTCTCCTACAGCACTGACCAGCACCTCTTGCAAGAGCTGCCCTCCCTTTTTGCAAGTAGGGGTCACAGCTCTGGAGTTCACCTTCTTGTGAAGAAGCATGACACTGCTGAGCTCATCATTAGGTGTCTTCTGCAGAACTGTTCAGTTTGGATCACGTGTTAGCTCCCTGATTTTGGCACATTTATCTTCACTCTTTTCAACGGAAGAAAGAGGGGCGTAGTTCAAATCAAAGAAACTGCTTGCAAGTTGTAAATCCTTGTTTCCTGTGAATTATTGTCTTTATGAGTTACACACTATGACCACAAAAACCACAGAACCTCTGCCAGGTCCTCCCTGACGCAGCAGTACCTCTAGCTACCTCCAGGTTTTCTATACCGTCCCACAAAATCCTCAGTCCTCTCCCATGTCCCCGGAGCTCACCTCCCCCCACACACACTGCAACATCACGCTTGTATCTCGTTTGGCCTTTAGCTGAAGAACAGACGGTACAGGCTGCAATTAATCTGGAGCTGCGCATTTGTGCAGGGGCCGGCAGACTGCTTTCACACAGAGCGAACCAGGGTTGGTTCCTCCCCGCCTCTTTGTAAATGGGTAGATAAAATGATGTAAACACCTCTTGCCTCTGCCCAGCTAATGATTTTCATAAAATGTGACAGCACTTAATATCTTTGGGACCTCTCCTGCTCTGTCCAATTCTGCTGAGTTGTGTAACAAGTCCACAAATTACTGGAAGACCCTGACAGACGCTGCAGTTGTGTAACTGCTGTTTCCTTCTGAAACTGAGCGAAAAACGACACTATCGCCACCACACAAGTTTCAGCTGTCTTGTTCTCTGTCAGCATGTCTTGACTTGGAGGAAAACCCTTAGGCTGCTCCTGAGATTGAGCATGTGTGCCCACATCTCCCCATCAGTGCTCCCTCATGGTTCTTTGGGGAGAAGTTTGCCTCTATCAAACCACCAGCCATGACTCTGGTTTGTTGTCATCTCCAGCTTTCTTACACCATACCTTATATACCACAGTTTTATTTTTATATTTATATATATATATAAAAAAATACAGGGGGGTTATATGTATAGTTTTATACATATATATGGGTTTATACATATATTTAAAAATATATTAAAAAATACCCAAACAAAACAAGCAATGGGGCTTTATTTATGTATATTAAAATAATTTATATATATATGTTGTGGTTTAACCTGGCAGGCAGCCAAACACCACACAGCCGCCTGCTCACTCCTCCCCCTCCAGTGGGATGGGGGAGGGAATCGGGGGGGGGAAACAAAGAAGTAAAATTTGTGGATTGAGATAAAGACAGTTTAACAGAACAGAAAAGGAAGGGATAATAATAATGGTAGAACATACAAAATGAGTGATGCACAATGCAATTGCTCACCACCCGCTACTTCCTGGACCACGTCTCCCATTTATATACTGAGCATGACGTCATATGGTATGGAATACCCTGTCAGCCACTTGGGTCAGCTGTCCTGGCTATGCTCCCTCCCAGCTTCTTGTGCACCTGGCAGAGCATGGGAAGCTGAAAAGTCCTTGACTAGTAGAATACTTAGCAACAACTAAAATCATCAGTGTGTTATCAACATTCTTCTCGTACAAAATCCAAAACACAGCACTAGGAAGAAATTTAACTCTACCCCAGCCGAAACCAGGACAATATATTTATATTTTTTATATATGTATATTAAAAAATGGATATATATGCACTATCATGAGCTACCTCACATGTTGCTGGACAATCACCAGAAGTGCCACACATCCATTTCTAAAAATCTCATCCTGGAATTCCCACCCAAGCAGAATGGCAATGCAGTTCTTCCCTGGCAAACGTAGTTAGACTAAACACCAGTTACCTTTGTGTGACTTGAGTCCAAACCTTGCTTTAGATCCTATATTAAGTTTTTTCTACGCTGCTGTCAGGAATTTTTACATTAAAAGGCAGAAGTAGTGTAAGTACTCTGCTGTAACAGCACAATTATTAAAAAACCCTTACACAATACTGGATTTTACGCTTTTGTTCATGTGTACTCCAACAAGCAAAATGAGCTTCTAAATCCCTCTCCTTGTCACAGCCAGCTACAAGCTTAGCAGGTGCTACATCTGCATTAAATAATCAAGATTTGTAATAACAGCACTGGGAAATAAATACAGCCCCATTACTTGTTTTGTTTAGGTATTAGCGCTTTTATGTATAAACACACACCCGTCAGCTTTTCAGCTATCTGAAAGGACCAATTATTGCCAAGTCAAATTTAGATGTTTGTACTGAGAAAGTTTTGATTAAATTCTTCTAACAAAGAAGCAAATATAGCTTTCATGAAATACAAGCAAGTGATTTCTTCACTCTTACTTCACAAATTCACTGTAGCCACCAGGAAGGTGTAGGTACCAAGAAAGCTGTTTGGCATAGCAGGGTAAAGCATGCAAATTGAACTTTTCTGCTAAAATGCTTGGGAGGGAAAGAGTGAATATTTACTTTCCACTGCTATCACCATATTTTTTGAGTTAAAAACCTGCTACGGTTAAAAGTTTAGATCTTATTTCTTACCCTCAGACATAGTGGGAAAAATTCATCAGCAGATGAAGAGCATGTATATTGATGGATTTTATTCTTCATTTTGCTTTTCTTCAACTGTAATGGTTAGAAACATAATTCATTCTCAGGGAATGCTTAGGTCTCAGAAGAAAGTTTGGCAGCAAGAAGCAGGTGCTGTAAGTCATTTCTGAATGCAAAAGGTCCATACTATGCCTCTAGCCTCCTGGTAGATAGCTTTTTCCTCTGTGTTTGTAGAGCTCCTGGCACCTAGAGTTTGGCCAGGGTTTCGAAATTACATTATAAATAATAGTATTTGAAATAGTGCTAACTGCAAATTATTAGGCTCTATCAAGATGGTTAACTTCTAGAAACGATACTGATGCTAGTACATGAGCACTAATTTATCCCATTACCCTATGATTAAGAGGTCTGCGAGAAGAGCATGGAAGCAGTAAGCTGAAGCTCAACAGGCAAAGGAAATAAAACAGAGTACCAGCTTGTTATGCTGGTACCACTGAGTGCATGTGCCTTTCCGCATATAACATGCTCTGCTCTTTTGTTATCTGTCCATAGCTTTCAGAGAAAAACAGTGCTCTTCTGCTAGCTGTGCCAAGTCCGGAGGGAAATGAAATTCCTTCTTCTAAAAAACGGTTCAATTAGTCAAGATACAAATCTGAGTCACAAAAAGAGAGAAAAAAATCGAAAAAATGCATATAGCATATGGGCCAAACTATGCAATTAATTTCCAGAAAGAAAAGGACGCGGAACAGTAGGCTTGGGGCCTAGGTTTAACAGTGGTGGGAGGGGGGTTTTGGTTATAAACACATCATTGGGATTTGCTAGAAAGCAGATAAAATAGTAAACTATCAGTCGTGGTACTTGCAACAGAGTGTTGCTACATAGACTAATTGCCTGCCAGCCAGTTGCAAGCTAGTGATTTTGCTTCAGCTTTTTGGCTTAGGAAACACGCATGCTACGTAATACGAAATGGAGATGTCATAAACTGGAAAACCAATTCCCCACGGGCGAGTCACAAGAAGCACCAGATACTGCTGAATCCAGGATGAGCCATGGCTGGGGGAACAGAGGAAAGGCACTACCCAGAAACAATCAACCCCCACAGAACAAGTAATTAAGTATTATTTTGCTTTCCTCACGACATTAGCAGCAGAGCTACCAAGCCATTACTCATTCTCTTGAGGCTCCAAATTTGCGTTGGGCCTGATTACGCTGGAATCACTGCTGGTGAGAAACTCTGACACCCTCAGACGCTGCTCCCCGCAGCTCCACGTCAGCGTGGCCCCGCTGAGCCCACAGGCACCGGCCCACCAGCGGCCCTTCCCTCAACATGGTCACTCTGCTCGGCCGCCTCATCAGCCGACCTGGCACTTGCTTTGCATCCAGGGAAGAAACCACACAGGGAAGCTTTCGAGTTACCCCCGCCACCCACAAACACACTTACTACACAGCAGAGAAGTCCAGCGAGCAGAGTGAGCCAAACCAAGACCTCCCTGGACTAGGATTCAGGAGGGGAAAGCCTTCTCCCCTGCTCCTTTGAGCTGGGCTCTCGAGAGACAGGTGGGAAGAACAGGAGGCTCTCCCGCAGGGGGAAAGACCTAGAGAGAAAACACCTGAAAGGCAAGCCAGCCCGCATGGAGCTGAGCCGGAGAGGAAAAGGGAGAAAGGCAAGTGCTTACCTTCTCAGACATAGTTTTACAGGACAGGTAGTGAGGGAGAAGCCTCCGTTTGCAGCAGGACATGTGCACGCAATGTATTACGGGTTCTCAAGGGAGTGATCATCTGACTGCCTAAGTGAAAAAACACTGCAAACCTGGCAAAGCAGCTGGCAGTACTCAGCCAGTTTTCTTCGGGGAGGAGGGGAGGCTCTCAGCAGCTGCACAAGGGAAGTATTTTGGGGTTACCGGGAAAAGGGAATACCAGTGCAGATGATTGCTAGGATAAAAAAAGAGGGAAGTCAGCTCGTAGGCCTTTGCTCTTTCTGGAAGCTGAACTGACTAGGCCACCTCTGAGCTTGCCCGTTCCGTAAGCTGCAAGCGTCAGAGGAGCATGCTCAGACAGCATTAAATCATTCCACTCTTAGCACCCATGTATTTCCCATGTTCATTTTTCTGGACAGCTTGACAAATTCTGTTGTGTCAGCTATTTAGACTAGCTCCAGAAGTTTTGTAAACAAATCACTTAAAGGGGCTTTGTAATTACCCAAGTGTGTTGTTTCTTAGGCGTGTAATCTTCCACAGCTTCTGTAAATGTCTGAAGAGGTGTGTAAACAGCCTTACATCAATACAATTTATAGCAGTGCTATTTCATATCCTTTTGATAAAGACGGTACATCTTGCTCACCTTAAAACCAGATTTTCTATAGCTCATCCTACACTTTGGGCTACTTAATCCCCTGAATTGTTTGCTGTTTAGTTCTGAGGACAAATAAAAGTACCTGCCATCTAAACTCTCCCTGGAAGTATAGGTAGCACATCCTTCCAGATCACATATCTGTAGTATGACGTTTCTCTCAGACCATGTTTCTGCCTGCCTGGCCTACTAAACCATCCAGCTTGGTTTGTTAGGTTTTTGGTTTCCCACACGTAAAACCCGTTCTCTCAAAACTGAGCATGCAAGAGGCACTCCAGTCCATGTGCCTGTAGATTTTTTTTAACTTAATCTTACACCTGATGACACAAAAGTATGTTTGCATTTATGCTGACCAAAGGTGGAGTTTCCTCTTGCAGGTCGCTGTGTTTTGCTGCTGTGGGGATTTCCAGAAAGAACTAGATAACGGAAAGGAAAAGCTGTGTGCATATGCGGAGTCCGTACTGCTCCAGCTGAAAGCACCTGTGCGGCGGAGGGGAGGCAATGTCAGCGCAGCGCTCCATCCCTACCTGACGCCCAGTGTGGGCTGCCCCGAGGGGCGGCGATGGAAGTGCCCGCGGGCACGGCGCTTGCCTTTCCCTTTCTCCTTTCTCTCCTCCCCCGTCCACACCTACAGCCTTGATCGTGGCAACCAGTGCAGTTTGGGGGACAAGGTGATTAGTAAAAAGGAAGAAAGTCTGAAAAGAAGGATTAAAAAAACTCAGCATCATTTTCCACAACTAAAGGCCCCTCTGCATTAGTTCTGTTCCCTTTAAAGTCTGGAATGCTTGTGTTGATTGGTTTTGGGGGGTGTGGGCTTTTTTTCTGTGTCCTAAACAACTTCATATTTCCATAAATTAGAAACACATTTAAGTTTTAGAAAACAATTGTTTGGCAGTTGTTTTTACGAGAAAAACGTACTGCAAACACAACTCCAGACTGTGCTACAAAGACCTTTCAGGTTGGATTGTACTGAGCAATGCAGGACCAGCATAAATATTTGAGCAAACTGGCACATCAGCCAAGCCCAGCACACAAAGCCAGGGTCTTAGACGCAGTTTACATGTAAATGTGATAGTAGGCTTGCACTGATTAGTCTCTCAACCAAGGTAATCTGGGAATAAACCCACGGGGGTTTTGTATTTTGAGAGAGTCCAAGATGACTGATTTTTTCAGATACAGAATCACAACTGGTTCAAAAAGCGTTGCATGGATGTAGGCAGGTAATAGCAGAAGCTTAATACTTGTGCATGAAAGCAATAATAAGTAAAACTGCTGAAGTGACTGCTGAGTCCACTAAGATAAAGCCACACCAAAGAGTTATCCACTCCTTCCAATAACGTTGAGGGGTGACAGATGACAATTCAGTGTCCTGTCATTACAAATTGCTTCAAAACGAATTTAGACACAGCTTAGTCTGATAGCCCAAAGAGATACTAGTTTTTCATTTAGTCCAGATAACACACGAGATTAACTGAGTCACTAAGTCCATTAATGACATAGATTATTTTTCAAATCATAAAAAATCATAGCTGTAGGCTGTAAACTGTCGGTTTTCCCTTGTAAAGTACTTGCATTTGATCAACTTGAATAAGGACAAAGCCTTTTCCAGAAGTGAATATTGACTCAGCATAGCTCTACACTTCATACGCTCTCTCCGAAGCACCTGAGGAGCACACTTTCCAGCAGTGCTGAGAATGCACCCACTAAGCAAAAACCTGTCCCTTTGCAGTGTTGTATACTGTTACCTCAAAATTGCCACACCAGGTATCATCTGAAAGACTCAGCCTAAATTTCAAGAGAAGTATAGTGCTAAATTGCCAGTGAGAATTTGGGTGTAAGATCAGACAAAGAGTTCAATATTTAACCATGTGCCTAAGAACTAAGATACCATTACAAAGAGAAATGCATAAAATATTACTTCTTTGACCTTTATTAAATTAGGATTTTTAAAATTGTAAAGTGGACAATAGCAGCATAAAAAAATCTCATTTTATAGCTTCAAGGGTCTGTGCAAACATCCTCTATTTACTCACAAATGACAACAGATTAGCTTTCGGCAGATTAGATAGGAAGTCTGTAGCACATGTCACATTATAATGAGGAAGGAAGCTGGGAGAATTTTGGAACAGAAGAGAGAAAGTTAGTTTTGGTTTTCTGACATAAACCCTTACAGTAGAGAGTCATGCTGTTCCATTTGTCCAGTAAAGACTTGTGGTAAAGACCATGGGGAAATGCAAATATAGGAACATCTGTAAAATCCTGTTTTAAAATCTCAGCACCATCAATACGCAGAACTCACTGTGCTCTCATGCTCAGTGGTACAGTATATGCTGAACTTTCAATGAAAACAGGAAAAAAAACAACTCTCATTTGCTTTATCTTCAGTATATGTTTTTGTCTGTATTCTGCTTTTCATTGAATTGCAAAGGCCTGAAGTTACATGTTTGTCTGAGTCTTCTCATGAGTTTTTCTCGTACATACACCTAAAGTTAACACAAAGTGCTTCAAAGTACATACAATACACAAATGGTTTCAATCCCTCACAGTTTAGAGCCTAAGTTACCTTCAAAGCATTAGAGAAATAGGGACAAGGTATGCTAGGATTATGTCATGATGACGAAGTACAGATATTTCTAGCATGGAATTCAAACAAGCCATTCCAGATGTGTACTAGTCAAATTTTCATTTGACAACTATTTTTTTTTGGTTGGGTTTTGTTTTGTTGTTTTTTTTTAGTATTCCAAGTTCATGCAATAACGAGCCTTTAAACCAAGATTTCAGGTCTGATTGGCAAGAGGTTCAGTGCTGATATAACCTGGGGGAAATGCCATATTTGAGGAAACGCATTCTTGGTGTGTGACTGAAGTCATGCAAACGTTGAGGATGTGAGGGAGAGAGGAGCGGGCAGGATCATCATGCAGTACATTGCCTGCTTCCATTGTCACTTTGATCATGCTCACCGCTGTTACGCTACGCTGTCAATGCCAAATGAGACTATCTATCTCACTTGACTTGACAAGAGCAAGCATAGTTTTGCCTGCAGCTGACTAGGACTTTTTCTCCAGTAGTAAAGTATTTATTTTATCAACTCCTAAGCTTCATGCAAAAAAGCAGAATAACCCCCGTGGGTTCAGCTACAACTGTTCTTGTGGGATTTGCTCGTAGGTTTCCTATAGCAACATATCCAACTACCAGTTAGCCTTAACCTTGCTTACTTGGAGAGACAATAGTACATGAAACAGACTGTTACAGTGTATCGTTACAATATATAGTTATAGTGTAAGGTATAACTCGTTGAAACCACAGAGCACCCCCATCAGATGCTCAGTATTTGCCAAGCTGAATTAAGTGGGATTTCTAGAACTGAGAGGGTAACTTTGGGATACCTCAAAACGGCTAAGTAGCTGAAAGAAATCAGGGGCTGTATTTTGTCTCCTGCATTTGGCAGAAAAAAAGAATATTTCCTTCTCTTTGTAGCACACCCCAAAATACTTAAGATTATAATCATCAAAAAGACTGGGAATTCTTTCTTTCAGCTGAATAGATGCATGGCAAAATTTCCAGTTTTGTATTCTTTTAAGCCTCAGTTTTTGCTCTCAGGATGTGTCATGTCTGAAAAGAAAGGTTGCTCTTCTGTGATATCCAGAGAGCAGGGGGAGTAGTTGAGTATTAAGATTGCAGCTTTTCGTACTGTTTATGAAGATGTTTATGAAAATTATTTCCCGTTATCAAAAAGATGCAGTGTCCAAAAGTGCTGTTCCCTTTATAAGTTCACATTGTTGGAAATACTAAGGGTTCTCTCTTCTCCTGGACAAACAGCCTCTGTAAGGTCACACAACCCTCTAGACATAACATAATGACAAAGACATTTTTCGATGATGATGCGTAAGTGTTCGTTACACACTCTCTACATTATTTGCACTTTCTCTGTTCCCATCACTATCCTGAGAAGTTTATTAGTTACACAGGATAGAAGATTATAAGCGTTAAAATGTTATGTAGTGGACATAAGAAGTCCATATGGATGTCTGCTGAATGAGACATGGAAGACCTGCTTATCTCTTCATCCTTATTTTTTTGAGTGTGACTTCTGTGAGACTACATGGCAATGTTTTATGTATAACTGTTCTTCTAGCAACATGTAGCTGTTTTGTTCTACAGTTTAGGATCCTGAAAGATTTGATTCTATTCCTCTGAAATCTGCTTGAAAGAATCATCTATTTTGTAGAAACCCTGTTTATATTCCTTGCCAGTTTTTTGCACGCAAGTAACAATTAATTGATGCAGTTGTGAAGGACCAATGCTCCCTTTTATTAAGGGGCTGCTTAATGTTCTGCTCTCACACCATAAATTTAGTGAGAATTATTCAAGCTTCTCACAAATGTAATAAGAAAATTTCACCATGGCTTTTTAAACCGCATTCTTCAATATTCTGTTTCTACAAAATTGAAAACTATTTAAAAATAACACGTGATTCTGGAGAAGAAGTAAATGGTTCACTTTTGAAATAACATGAAAATATTTTAATAAGAAAAGTCTGAAACTCTGAAACTCAAATAAATGCCACCTATGCAAAAGGAATCATACCTGTTCCTAATATGAACAGAGGAATGAATAAAATCAAACAGAATATAATTTAGAAAGAATGACCATATTTATTTTCTATTAAAAACAGACAGTACATCAAGGTTTAAAATATAAATATCAAATTATTGCACAGTTAGCCAACTAGCTTTGTTTGGCAGCAATATTTTACAACATCATTGTGCAATAATATGCTCTGGCAGATTAAACTCCACAAAATCCATGATGTGTACCTTTTCTGTTTACATCATAAATCATCCTACAACAGTAAGATAATTGTTCTGGCGTATGTATAAAACATCATACAGTAATACAATACTTGCTTTATGAAAGCTGGAAAGAAGGAAAGGAGAGAATGTCTCTTAATGCTTCCCTTACACCTTTTACTCAAACAAATTTTAAGCAACAGATATTTACCCTCCCATTTGCAGACACTTAACATAGGCAGTTCGAAGTATACATAGAAATACACATATATTAAGAGGATTTGTTATAAATAGCTATTGCTTTTATAGGCAGCTTCAAATATACAATCTTCTGTACGTCTTTGAAAAATTAATGTCCCAGTTTAGTCTATAAAAAAATAAGAGTTCTTCCACAGGTAAATATCCTTAATTAGAATGCAACTCTGTGAACGTCCCGAAGAGTTTGTCCCAGTGGGTGAAGTAAGGAGCATAGTTTGATTTGAATTTCAGATGATGGAGATCGTGATGTGGTGCGCCTCCGTACAAACCAAAAGGCACAAGTCGGTGAGTTGACCACGGAAGGTCGTATCCTGAATGGTCCTCCACTGACAACCAAATGTTTACAAGGAAGAAAATCATTTCTGTCAAAGGATGGCATCCGAGGAGCACTGGGTTGATAGCAGCAAAAAATCCCAGTGAGAGCAGTTCCCATACACTGGAATATTGTGTAGTAAGAGCAAACGTTGACACATGCTTGTGATGCACCTTGTGGAAGGTCTTGTAGAGCCAAGGCACCTTGTGATGAAGCAAATGCCACAGGAAGTATTCAAAATCAAACAGAAGCAGGCAAACTCCTACTTCCAGCAGGACCTCAGGCAGCTCTGGAGCTATCACTGGTAGATTCACTGGTCTCCAGTACCAGTGGAGAAGTGTCACCGGGAAGATCAAAACAACATGGTGATATGCACTTTGAATAATGCAAGGCAGCATCATTCCAAGAGTTGGATAGTTCTGTGGCTGCATTTTGTATTTTCTCAAGTTTGGTAGTCTAGTGCTTAAAAAGTCCAGTGCAATATATGGAAGACAGAAAGCCATGTATGCTGTAAAAGAAAACAGCACTGGAAAAAACGGTGACTTGATCAATGGCTCCTTTGCTGTGACAAAGTCCCAAAGAGACTGAAGGCACAACCTGTCCGGCTGCCCATCCATCGCGTAGCTGAGCAGCACTCTGTCTGGCAGGCTGCAGTTCATGCTGATTGCAGTCTGAGAGGTCTGCAAATCCTGCAAGCCTTTATCTAGCCTGCTCAAGGGAAAACTCCGCCCATCAGAAATCCTCCTTACTTAGTAATACGTAGCTTTAAAGAGGAAGTTTCCTTTCCTGTTATACAGAAGTGGTATAATGCGTTACAATCTCAGAACAGAATTAGCTGGCCAGGGTAATCACTGGAGCTCTACAAGAGACTTGCACAATAGGAAAAATAAGCAGAAATGCAGAACTCTAACACTGGAATTCAGAGAAAAAAGGTAGGAACATTTTCCACTCAGTGCACACACTTGAAAAACTGCTGTCTCTTACTAATTTTGAATTGTGTCATCCTTTGTTATCCTTTTGCCTTTATAGGTAAGGAAATACAACCTATCATTGATTTTTTTATGTGACTGCTACCAAAGATGTACATGTACCTAAACCCCAGGTCTGACCTGTCGATGTCTGGTGGCTAATGGACGTGTGCAAACAGACATTTTCTTAATGATCCTTGGGTATACAACAGGCTAAGTCAAAACCTTAAGGAGACTTACACTATGCTTCCAGTCTGAATGTGCTGGCTGTGACTTGTCTCCATCTACTTTTGAGGTCGTGTTCCCCTTTATGCTCCTGTATCTACTTGACACGGCAAAATCCACCTGACTTGACTAGATGCAAAATTGAGCCAACAACTTCTGAAGAACAAAATATCCCCCAGTTGCTGGTAAGAATACAAGGTAAAATCTCACTATGCTTCCAAACAGATACTTAGTGACAAGTATTATTGCATTATTACAATATTCACTCCACATCTCAACTGCTCTTTGAGCAATATGATATGGAAATCATCCTTTACCTGAGTATCAGACTAACATATGCAATTAAAAGATCCACTGCTTAGACCTATGTCCTTTAAAGGATCTTCCTTTGACCATAGGCAAGCACACAGCAGACAGAAGGTAGCAGGCTTGACTCCCAACATTTCTAATTTGCTAGAAGTATTTTAGGGGTAAACGATGGAGGATTTGATTTAACCACTAAGACATCACTTCTTTTGTGCTTTTAGAAAAAGACAAACGAAGCTTTGAACATTTAGGGAAACAGAACTTGCCATCAGCTTCCTATGAACTCACCTCTTTTGTAGGTACAGCATTTATTCTAATATTGGAAATGAGCTCAACTTCCTGCATGACTTTATTAGCTTGTTCAGACAATTTTAGTTCTTTGCTATTCAGAAAATAAGTCTGATGGGGGGAAATGGGAGACAGAATTTCCTTGCTTCTCAATAATTAAGAATGATTAATTAGCAGTGACCTTTTCTGAACTATGCATGGACTTTTAATACTTAAGTTTCCTTTCAGTCTCAACTGTTTTCTCTTCAAGAGATTCTGCTCTTAAGGAAGTGCAGATTTTGCTCTCCTTAGACTTCAAGGAGTTTACTCAAACAGTAACATTATCTGTGCTATTATTCAGGCAATCAGAAGTTCTTTGTTGGAGACAGGTATGGTACGGCCTTCAAAGACTCTACCCGTTGCACACACATTTTAGAAATAGATGCAGATTGTCTGCTGTTGTGAGACTGTTCTGTTGAACTCAATTAATTCAGACTGTTGAACGTAGTGGAACTAAAGCCCAGTGAGAGACACTAATTTCATGGATGAGGAGCTATATCCAAGAGCTTCATTTCAATCTTCTGATTGTATTTTATCCTGACCTCCATTTCACAATAAGGACATGAAAAATGCATTTGTAACTCAATCACTGCCTGGGTCTGAAAATACTCTTGTGAGAGATGCTTTCTGTTGATTTATGTAGTTACAATCAGAAATTAAGCCTCCCAGATGGGATACGTGATTCTCTATTTTATTAGACTTATGCAGG
Organism: Oceanodroma leucorhoa; assembly: GCA_030449065.1. Taxonomy (NCBI): domain Eukaryota; kingdom Metazoa; phylum Chordata; class Aves; order Procellariiformes; genus Oceanodroma; species Oceanodroma leucorhoa. The sequence goes on along the minus strand of JASVER010000083.1, from coordinate 4,605,469 downwards.
GATTGAATTTATTCTATAATGTATTCCAAATCTGCCTAAAGGGAGATTGACAGAAATTGCTCAGCTGCCCTGAAGACACTCCTCCAACTAATCCCTAACAGCCACGTGAAGTCTCAAGAAGTTTTAGAACCACTGCTGCCTATTAGCTAAAATTTAAAGAATAGGCATTTTGCCTGCAGATTAGGTCATAGAAAAATATTCTTGAGTCCCTTAAGGAAAAACAACGGAATTCTGCAGTCTTATTGCTAGTATATGCTGCAACATAAAGCCCAAGCAAGGCGCAAGGCGAGCGGAACTTACCTCGGCGCCTGGCGCGGCCCCGAGCCGGGCTCGGCACCCCATCTGCTGGCGCCCCGGAGGATGGGCTCCGCCGGCAAGGCTGCCTCAGCAGCGGAGAGTGCTCACAAAAACGAATCCTCGTGCATCAGAGAGGGCAAACCCTTATCCTCCAGAAACTTGAATTCAAGCGGTTTGGCTTAGCCACCAAAAAGCGCTTATCACATAATTCCGCTCCGCTAACTCAGGTTCCTTTGTCAGCGCAAGGTACAATGCGAAGAAAAGACAAAGTACACACAAATCCTTTCTGTACTTAATTCAGCAATACGACCCCAGCTTTTTTCGCTCAACTTACGATGCTGCCAAACTCTCCCATGTGTTACAAGACTCTAAACGGGTCTCTGAAAAAATCAAGACTCCTGCTACAGAGTTTAGGTTGAAGGGCACATAGTTTGGAATGAGGCCCCGCGAAGGGTCTTAAATAGATTCCACATGAGCACAAGACGCAAGCACCTACCCCAGGCTGCACTGTTAGGTACGAGCTATAAGGTACACAGCAAAACACTAAGTGCGTAGGAAAATGAGGAAAAGTTAGCAGGAGGGAAAACCAGGATCAACATACTGAAACTAACGTCACAGCGGCAGAGGCAAAATTTCTTCTTCCCTCCTCCTCTTCTCCCCCTCCGTATGGTAGGATTATTGTTGTACCAGAGATAAGGCAACATCCCAGTGCACGCTGAGCCTCCTAGCAGAAAAAGGGTGCTGGGGAAGAAGGTTGATAACTTGCTCAGGACAGTAGCGGGGAAGCAGCATAGTAACCAGAGCAAAGGCAGGCAGAGGCGGTCCCTTCTCTCATTTTGAAAGAAACCGTTACCACGCTGGAAAAACACAATGAATCTGAGGTCCTCACATCCCAACTCACCTTACTCCACGAGCCCGAGTGCGGGAGCGCGCTGTTCAGCAGCACTGACGGCGGCTCCGCGAGGCGGCGGGTCTAGGGAAGCCCCTCGCGCTCCCCCCGCGCCGGGCCGCGCGGCCGCTCCGCACGCAACAGCACCCCCCAGCGCGGAAACCCACCGCCGGCAGCTCCGCGCCGCGGCACGGCCCCAGCGCCGCGGGCAAGAGCTACCCTCACAGTAAAAGTTTGCTTTCTGCCACGTTGCAGTTATCAGGAAATATTTCCTAGGCTTTGTTCACGTTTTCAGGGATAACAAAGTATGCACTGCTTTGCAGCAGGACGAAAAGTTGGTAGATAGATCTGTCACAGCCCTTACAGGTGTAACAGGTTGGGAGGGAAAGAAGGAGCTTTGCGTATTTACGTCTTTTCAACCTATAGTCTCCTTACGTTTAGGTATACTGAGATTCAAGTCCAGGATCTGAATCCAAAGAAGGGACGTGAGCCTCTACTCCTCGCACCCTGGGTAAGCAGCTTGAACCCTGAGCCCGTGGGTATGCTGAGTACTTGAGGATGAAGAACTCGCATTCCTCTCCAGTTTTGATGAAAAACTTTAGCCTAAACACAAAATACTTAACAGAACTAACACATTTTCTTAATCAAAATATTTTCATACCAACACTCCACCTCYCCAGCCAAGCTTCACTGAAAACCTCTCTAGCGAGCAAGGAAAGAAAGCTTAATCAGAGGTCTTTTTAATGAATTCCTAACAACGGCTGGGGATGGAAAGCTGACAGCAAAGTAAATTGTTAATTCTCAAGCTTTACTATCAGGATCAGTTTTCAAAATAATAACAATCAGGAAAAGATCCTAAAATTCTTTCATTCAGAACTCGTAATTCAGTAGTGAGAAATTGATTCGCATCCTCTACAACTACACACATTCATCATTTCTGGAGGAGTCAGAATGCAATACAGACACTTTTCAGCTCAGTACCCTCAGAAAATAAGACTTAGGGAATCATGTTACAAGTGTGGCTACTGTCCATCCAACCGTCGTCATTTTTTATTTCACTGATGATTTCAATTATTTTGTTCATATAAAGTTATTTGAAAATAGGCTACTAGAGAAGAGAGGCCATTATTAGCATGCCTATGATGGGCAATGCTGCAGCATGAGTTTGTGTTTTATAAGACATCAAAGAAAGGGAGAAGACATTCTAAGTGCTTTAATTATAGGAAAATCTTCCACCAAGAGCCACATTTTATTATATATCAGAAAACCTATTCAGCCATCAAGGTTTCTCTCTCATATCTTACAGGTTAAAGCCATTTGTAACTTTTCATGATATTAAAGTATTCATATTTCCTTTTTTTTTGTATGGCACATTCACCATAAAGAGTAATTTACAGAAAACTGGTTTATTTTCTTCCCAAACTGACAAAACTGTTTCTCTTATAGGGCGCAAGAGAGTAGGAGCTCTGTTTTACCACCACTTCCTATGCTGAGGCACTTCTATGTCGTTTGAGTTGATGTGTAAACTTTTGTCAGTGTTATCCCTAGCTATAGAATCACTAAATAGTGTAAAAATGCTCTGCATTGAGCTAGTACATCATTCAGTATGCATCACTAACATAAATGCACTCTACCATCTTTAGGCCTTCTGCATGAAATGAACAGTGTGAATATACTTGGAGATGACTACAAAAAAATCCTTTTCAAGTTCCAAGCACAACACGTGGACAGACACGTGCCTTTATGCCTGCGTAAGCCCTCGTATGCCCAATTGTGTTGTACATCTCTAAGTCAAAGCCCTGGATTGTGATTCACTTAAGATGCACACAGGCCTGTGAGTCTGGCAATCCATCAGCTGAATGGGGACTACTTTCTTCTGCCTTTCTAGCATAGTTTGATCATGTCACTAAATGCTGAGACTAAGTCAGCAGAAGGCATCCAATGCCCTCTGTTACGCTAGTACACTTTTATATAATCCAAAGCTGACGTTGAGCCAACCTTCAACATCATATATATACACCTATAACACAAAGACATCTATAGAACAGGTACTAAGTATGTAAGATCTGCTTTTGAAAAATTCATCACTGCTCATTCTTATTAGACCAAGCTTCTTGCTCTTCTTCTCTATGTTCAGGGTGTCTTATTTTGCAGATTTCTTTCCACTGACACCTCTCCAAGTTTGTGTCACACAGTGCTTGTAACTTTAGCAAGTCAGGCAGAGCACAGCAGCTCACAATTCCCGTAGCCATCCCTGCTCCAGCAAAGCTCCATAATGGTTTTTGTGTAAAGCTTCCACTATTCTGGCTTTATTTCCAAGCATGCAGGGGGTTCATCAACTGACAAAGCTGGCAACACATAGGACTTAATACACCCTGCTATTGTGACTGCACATCTACTGTATTCAGAATGTACAGAAAGGTACAGCCTGAGCATATTTATTATTGAAGATGACAAAGGTCAAAAGCTGGTTCAAACGTACCATGGCAAAGATTAGTTCCCTGCCTTACTATGTGGTTAAATGCTATTTATGAGATTACCAGACAGTCCGTTAAACAATCCAATTACCCAAGTTTTAAGAATGTGAGACAAGAAGCTTTCCACCATGCCAGGGGTTTGAAAGGAGCCTCACCTGGAGGCTTAGAAAATGACTCCGTCTTGTGAGCAGTTATTTACAATTGGTACCTTACTTAAAAGACTCAGAGAAATCCCCCAGAACAACATGAATGGCGTTTTAGGCTTAGGAAAAACCTCTTTCAGGACAAAAGTAAAATGGAAGCTTACTTGGCTGTTTTACTTTTCTATTGTATTTGTTCTACGGATTAATAGTTGTAAAAAACAGACGCGGCTTTCTGTATTCTGTCCCAGAGTCACATGCATTCATGAAACAACAAGTGAAACACAACAAATCGCTCTGAACTCCAAGCAGGTCTCATGTTTATTGAAATATCTCAAGCTTAATAAACATGATGCACATGGCTCTTGCCATATCACATACCCTCACAACTGCTAAGTTAGCCACTTTGGATTCCTACAGAAACTTCCTTTCAGCACAGCAAGGTGAAGCAAATATGGCTGCTACAAATATAAAGCAAACTTAGAGGTCCTGCTAGGAATCGCAACTGAAATATCATGAACCACTTTTTACTTAAACAAAGCCTGAGGATTCCCTGAGTCTGAATTAGGAATAAAAAAACCRCAACCAAACGAACCCTAATTTATGGCTTATGCATCTTTTTGCAGGTTTTTTTTTTTTTTACAAAGAAAGTTTGCCTCAGTTTAAAATGCACTATTTTCTATGCCACGTAGAGAAGGCTTTTTATCCTGTTGGAATTACTGACAGAAATCTGGGTTGAATCCAACCATGGCAATGAAATTATCATCTGGACTAAGGCAACTGACTCTGGAGATTGTTCATATATCTACATTTGGCATGGAACTTTTGTGCAATTCAGAGGAGCCAAAGTCCTCTGCATAGTCAATGGAAAGAGCAAGGCACCTATACTACAGACAATTACAGCTCCAAAGTCAGACCCCTGAAGCAGATGTGAATCCTCTCCACCCATTAAATGGAGGCTTAGCCCTATTTTGAAGTGGAAACTGAGACGAATGGAAACTGCTGTTAATACTGCCAGGCTTCACCAGGGTGTTGTACGTTCCTGAGCACAATGGTGGCAAGCACCATGTAAGCAGCTAAGAAGTAAACAGATCTTCAAAGCAGTAGATGATTAAGGGGAACAGTCCACGCAAATTAAGTCACTCAAGCTATAGAATTAATGCTTTGGCTCTTCCCTTGCCAGTAGTATACTGGGGGAGCTTGTTTTCTAGTGGTCAGTGCAAAGAAAACAAAACACGAGTATGTTACATCATTCTCCTTGAAAGCAATAACCTATTGACAAAGCTAACTGAAAGTGGTATTTCTTTTAACCGCTTCTCTTGTTCCAGGAATCTGCAAGGGCAAATAATGATCCTTATCCATAGCTGGTATGTGAAACATGAAAGGCTTCAGGGACACCATTAAATCAAGAAAAATGCAGCAATGAATCAGTCCCAAAATAGGAGATTTCAACTGACAGTGGTGATCTTCTCTGGCTTCATGACAGTTCTTCTGGGCAATATTGAAAAAGTCAGTCATCTGATGTAGCTAGCTTGTATGTGATGGCTAAAATAATAACGCAGCAAAAAGTCACTAAGTGCTTTTTAAAGTACCAGCACCAAATGGGTCACTGCAGTACAAGGAATACCTCTGAAAGGTACTCAGAAATGGCAACATACTGAGAAATGGCAGTGTTCTATGCACAACGAAATACTTCGTTTTAATTGTCAAGCACCTGAGGTGCTGGATGGACTAACTTGTCTTTCAGACATGTCACTAAATTTATATGCACGTGACATACTCCTTTTGTGCGAAGTCACACTGCTGTTTGAGTACCATGCCACTGTGTGCAAAATCAGCAGGATACAATGAGGATTTCTGCAGGAGGAAGAAATAATACTGCGAAAAACAAACCAGATATGAATCTAATTCAGTAGTCATTGATGGCATTTTAAAAATGCATCATAAATAAACACTGTAGCATTATTGCCAGAAAAGCGTATGTTCCAAAAAGACAAATTCCTGGTGAACTAATACTCTGAAATACCGTGCCAGTTTACAGATACTTCCTAATCATGTTAATTATTTCATTATACATGCGGTAAGGTGCATCAAGGCCCCAGATGAAATCCAAATGTTCCCATTCTGGAATGTTTTTGTGGTAAACCAAGTTTGTGATCTGAGTGAGCAGCATAGCAATATCCTTTGGGTCTGCCAGCCAGTCCTGTCCACCAGTCCACACCGCAGTTGGTACAGTCATCTCTTTTATTTTGTAGAAAGGGGGAGTAGACTGAAGAGGGGGAAAATGAAAACAAAAGTTAGAAAAAATGAGTCTTCAGTGTGATACTACACTGCAGTGTAACATAATAGCAAATGCAAGACAAACGCATCAGATTCTCATTGTCTCTTCCTCTCTTGGGCAGCTAGAGATGGAGATGGAGTCCTGACTCAACAGAAAATGTAACTCCAAGAGTCCTGCAATATTATATCATGCATAGCAGTAAAGACGTGGTTTGAGGAGTTTACAAGACAGTAGGGTAGCAGAAGTCTCAGAGAATGCATCCCAATCAAGTTATTTCTAAACCCTAATCAAATACTAAAAGGGATTGTTACTCTGAAAGTATGATACTGCAATCTTTCCCAGTCACTGAAGTGACAAGGGGCAAAATATTTTTAGTATTGCACACAGCAATTTAGAAACAAACGTGTGGACATTAAACAGGCTGAAGCTAAGCAATACACATGAATTGACAGTCTATGCCTTATTGTGAGAAGCGCAGTGGGATCTTGTGATCTAGACAGGCAGGACCACCCTCAAGAAACAGCATGCCATCACAACTTCATATCCAAGTTAGCCTATCTTCCATACTGACTTAGGACTACCTCAGAGCTCTACAGCCCTGTCTTTTCTTCTTTTCGGAAAAAGCAGAACTCCAGTTGGTTACTGGGCAACACTAGTGGCTCTTTAGCATGCAGCATAAACACAGCACCTAGAGAAGTGCCCAAGGACTTCTTTTGTGATGCTCAAGAATTACAACATATCCATAAAAGATGGCTACCTGGTTGTAGTGAGCCATATTTGCAGCCTTGCTTCCCCAGTCATAAGCTTTGAGTTCCCCAGTCTTCACAGCCTAGAAATAAACAAATATTCACACATACAAAGAACAACTGCAACACTTCTATTGCAGGAATAAAAAAGTATAGGTTATCTGGAGAATTGTCAAAGGCAACAGTGAAACAGTGAAATGCCAAGTGTTAAGAAGGACAAGTGTCACTGCTTTGCCCAGTGTCACAGGAATGGGAAACATTAACATTCAATACTATTAGACTTTGTCCCTTAAGATTTCACACTCATAGCAACAGTAGGAAAGATTAAGGAAAACAGCTTAGTGTATCCAAAGCCAGGATGTGGCAGCTCCATGCTTACTTCTGAAATATTTACCTTGCTGTCTAAATGTATAAGAACACAGCATGGAGCTTTCTTAGAAAGTCTGTTCTCTATGATTCACCACCTATTATTTTTCAGAAACAGGAGTATATATAACAGGGATCTGGAAAAAAAAAGTCTTCACAAATTTCTTTCTGAGCCAACACTTGAACAGCTATGTACAGCAGAACACATTGCTTCTGAATAGATGACCAAGTCCAGTTACAAGCACTGACCACTGCTTCCATGGCAAATGTCTTCTCGTATTTGTCAGCCTGCTGAGCAAGCTTCAGGCACAATAGCATCACAGGCATGAAATCGTGCACTGAGGTGAAATTCAAAATACACTAATAAAATAGAAAATGAAGCCAAACAGAATAGAACAGAACAGAAAGCCTGCTGCTTTTCACTGGCTAAAAATATAACTTGTAATCAGAACAGGGTTTGCTGAAAGGGGAGCAAATACTTGTTGCAGTATCTCTTGAGTTAAGTTATTCCGTTGCATTGTTTGTTGGCCTTAAGTACTTGCAGTTAGCCTATCTTCAGAGAAAAGGGAAGAGGGGTGAGCCACCAAAGTCAGTATCATCAAAGCAGCTGCAGTGAACAGTTGCCGTTCTGACAATTGGCAGTTCCAGAATTTCACTTGGGCTATCCTACATATATATTTTGGCATTTTATTCCATTTAAGTATCAGAGACATCAATATTCTACAAACAAGCTAGAGGCACAGACATTTTAGATTCTGCAAACTCTACCTGGCTCCAGTGGATCATGTTTTGTACAGATGTGCCCGCAGGGCAGTGTGTTGAATACACATCCACTCGGCTCTGCAACAAGATAATTAATATGGTTTACTCCTCACAGTGCAACAGTGCAACCATTATTGCTTCTTGAACAACTAACAGAAATTTTCCATTCCTCTTAAAACTGTTATAAAAAAAAGTTAAATGGAGCCATATATACAGATGACGTAAAAGGTTCAAATGTTTTGGGGATTACTTAAAATTAACTGCAGAATTTTAAGCTGAACTTCAAACCTGATAATTATATCCCTTAAGCATTTTTTATATATTCGGAATATCATTTAAAAAGTGCTAGTATTGTAAGAATTGGGAGCACATTAACTAATATTTAGATAGACCTTCAGAGAAACCTTGCGTTACTCTACATCTAAACTAGTACCTGTCAGTTCAAAGTGATTCAGAACTTCATATACTTTGAGTTTAGAAGTACAAAATACCCAGGGGAAACTTAAATCCTGTGAGAAAAAAAAAATATTATCCACCATTAAAACCATGAAAACTCTATGTGCTGGGCAAGAAAACATCAAAAAAACTCCACTTTCACTTTGATATAAAATACAAAAATGTACATTTTTGTACACAGAATGGTGAAAAAAATAATGCTAATTCTATCTCACTCCAATAAAAAATCCTCAGCCTTCATCCACCCGTCGGTAAACTGATACCAACTTCTACTGATTTCAGGGAATCAGAAACACTTTAAGCAGCATTATGGAAAAGGCAGTCTTACACCAGTTGCTGTTGACTAGCTTTTAGATAACAAAACAAGTCCTACGAACAAGTCCTTTGGAACTAGAATCACAGATGAAGCCATCAGCAGGGTAGGAAATTAGTCCCAGAGAAAATAATTTCATACGTCCACTGAGAGACCAGAAAACTTCAACAGTTCTCCTGAAAACTGTATCTTAATTCCTCACTTCCTTGCAAAAGGAATTAAATACGTGCACTATCATATTAATTCACTTCTCTTACCCACTTCCCCAACAGATCAAAATAATGTATTTTAGCTTTCCAGTAACATTTTTTGACGGTTGGACTCAATGATCTTGAAGGTCTTTTCCAAACTTAATCATTCAATGATTCTATGATTCTATGATTTTAAAAAGTTAATTCTATCCATCCAAGCTGGGCAACTACATCTATACCAAGGAAAGATATTCATCCAAACTCAGTATGATGAAGGCGGCATTGTTTTTTTTCTAATTACATGTAAAGGACAATCAGTAGAGTGATACACAGTCAATACTGTGTTAGAGTTCACAATAACTCAGCTGTTAAAAGTCACCAAAACATACCATATTCAAGTTTCTCTCATTAAAACCACACAGAAGAAAGAATATGTTGCCACAAAGGTCATCAAGTATTCTGTGGGTGCAAACATGGGTAGCAAGCCACTTCAGCAAAGAATTCTGAGGGAGGAATTGTTTCTTTCCAAACATGTCCTACAAAATAACAAACACATAAGACAAACATGTAATTGCATAGACTTACCTGGTTTTAGATTTATACTACAACATTCTTGAGGTAATTATTTCCATTTGTACTGGTGACAGGTGTGTCATATGAAAATTATTTATCTCCTAATCAATCTTGTTTACAGTCCAATGGGAAGGTCACAGTTAGTGTTTCTGCTACAAATGATGCAGTCCATTACCCCCACAAAAAGTACGTGGGAACTGGAACCATCATTAAAGAATTCCAAACCTAACCTCAAATTCTAATCAGTTTTAAATTCAGTATTTACAGGAGTACTACACAGCTTCTTGTCATCAGAATTGTTTAAGGCTAAAATATTTTAAGCTGCATCTGCTAATGTTAAATGGTTTTGTACTTGCAACTTCCTCTCTTCAAACCATGTAAGAAAAACAAGTTGCATAAGCTGTGGTAGCCACTTCCTCTTGATGAGTATTTTTAAAACGTCCAAGGATTTGAAAATGGCCCACTAAATACTTCCTTAAAAAGTGACACAGCTCTTTAAAGATACGCCTGACCCATGGGTTTGTGGCTGCCATGTACTTCTGTACTCCATTTTTTTTGCAAGTCACCATGAGAATCAAGTTCCTCAGCACAACATGAACATCTGCACAGGGACTGATCAGCTACTATCCTCATGAGACGAAGTTCATTACACGAGGAACAGGAGATCACAATTGTTAGTATCATTTTTATGTAGCTGCCTTTGGAGCAGGGAACTAATAATGAAATCAGACATGCATTAAATGTGTACAAGGTACGTTAGAGAAGGGATTATCTCACAGAACAAACAGCTCTACCTGGGAATCTCCATGGGTGGTGGAAAGAAAAGTGATGGTTAAAAATGACACATAGCAGGGTGTTCACAACGTCTGGCTTCAGGCACTTAACTACAGCCTGCCAGTCTGCCTACATTCCCTTTGATGTTAATGGGGAAAGGTAAACCCCTCCAGAGGATGATTCACAGCATTTAAATAAAGCTGCTGCTCTTAACCACCCTCTGAAGGATCCTCCTCTAATACTAAATGGTTAGTTGTGAAACAAATCTGTTAAAGTTCATGATAATTCAAAAGCATTCTGTATAAAGCTATCATACGAGTCTTCTAAAATAGACCAACTATTTAGTTAATCATGTGATTTCTGTAGCACAAATTCTAGAAACATGTAAATAGGAAAACATAACTTTATTCCATCTATTAAGTTGTAAAATACTACTTTAAACTGATGCAAATTGTCTCATTAGACAGCAGTAAATCCAGAGAAGCCACTGCTTACTTCCATAGCATTATTATGGAAAAAACAGCCCAGTATTCTTGTCAAACCTGCTAATCTAATCACAGCTATTAACATTCTTTGTTATGCTGTTTTCAACTAGAAAGGGGGACACCTCATTTGGCTTAAAACATTTACACTCAAATACAAACCTTGAGTAGCAGGTCAGGAAACACTCCCAATTTTACCAGAGGGCCAGTGGCAAACTTGACTGTAGCTACTGGTGCCAAGGCAAAGAACATTTTGATTTTCTTAGCCAGCTGTGGCAAAGTTGAAAAAGCAATGAAAGCTGTAAATAATATGAGAAGAATTAACAAACCTCACTGATCCAAGTTAGATGAGAATTCTATAAAATCTAAGATATGCTGAGTGTGCACAAGTATTTTTAGATTAATAGTTTGATTGTTGCCTCTAGGATCAGTTTAGATATTTTAAATTAATCTAGTTACCATGGAACACAAATTAAATGAGGCAAATCAGAAGGATTTGTTTTCTTCTGAAAACCAAGTTCATGCTAACTAACCAGCTCTTCGAGCTCTTTCTATCTGCAGGTCTAAGAGCACCTGAGCCAGGCCTTACATACAGCAAAATATTCTGGAAATGGGAATCTTGATTCTACGTGTCTGATTATTCTAATTTTATTTTGCACAGTTCATCAGCTTATTTTAATAGAAACTGTACTGGTGGCTACCTGTGATTTCAATTTATCGTTTCAACAGCTTCCCACTTTAAGTAAACACAGAAAGGTTAAGTCTTTTCTTTTTAATGTTGATGAATATTCTAGGAAGCAGTTAAAAAACAGAAGCAGTAGATTTCAAAAGCCCTATTTTTTCATCATTAAACCACATACGTGGAACTTGATATCATTTCAAACACAATATATTCTAACGAATGCATCTCTTCACATACCCACTGTGGTGCCCTGCGAATGGCCAACGTAAAATACTTGTTCCTGGCCAGTCTTCTTCAAAATAAAGTCCACTGAGGCTGGAATGTCATACTTAGCCATTTCATCAAAGCTACAAAGCAAAGATAAAAAGTCAGCTGTGTAAAAGTAAAGTTACCAGTTTGGAACAGCTGCTTTACTATAGCACAGAGCTTTACTGCACTGCAGATCAGTTGTCTGGACATAAAGCAAAGCTTCCTTTGGATGAGGCAGAACACTCTGGTCATTAAGTCTTCACACCAAGCACCAGTGAAAGCAATTAACATTCTACTAACCACATATGAAGGCTGTCTCAGGACACTATACTGACCATAAAACTCCCCTTTACTGCCCCTACATATGTGACAGCACACATAACCAGAAAAAAAAAGTATCTTGTACATTCACAATGTGACTGAACTGAGATGATGGGCGAAGAGAGGAAGAGAAGCCTGCTCTCAAACAGCGTGTGTAGTTTCTCTAGCAAGATGAGGATACCTGAAAACCCAGAATTCTTCTTGCTTCACTGTGAAGTGTGTATGTTTCCTGGACCAGGTGTTCCCTCTGCTGTTTCCCAGCCATACATCATAGCCAGCATCTGCCAGCATAAAGCCGAGGCTGTTGTAATCCAAGTTTGTGATCCAATTGCTGGCATCTGCAAGCAAACCATGCTGCAGAAACACAGCAGGCCTTGGACCTGAAAAATAAAGCATTTATTATAGCTTCCTGTTCATCTGGAATTGAATGCCTAAGAATAATTCAAGTGAGTTATTGAAAGTCTGCTTTAGATTTGCACTTTGAATATTTAATCCATTTGACTTAATCTACTAAGATTAGCAATTTGTATAATATTCATAGTGCCATGAAATCATGTTTTCACAAAAAGCTACTTTTTATCATTAAGAATTTAAAACTAGCAACAGTTTCTTAACTAGAGCAAAAGACTCCTTAAAGTTCAAAACAGACAGCAAATGTGCAATAAGCAAACATGAGAAAAGCAGGAGCTACAAGAAAAATACAGGTAGCCCTTACAACTGTTTCAAGCTCACAAATACTCAGCAAAGTGGCCCAAACACAGAGACAGATAAACTACTTATGACCCTTGCCATGCCCCTAAACCTGGGGAAGGCATTCCTATATATGTGCTGCTGAGATCTTTGTTGTCCAGTTAAGACTGCCAAACTAGGGTGCTGAGAGGTGGAAATCTCTGCAACTGGTACCGCTATTATTTCTATGCGACTCCCTTCCATTACCAAAGCTCTGCCAGAACCTGAAGAGCAGTATGAGTAGCCCAACAAGGGAATCTATGTTTCAAAGGACTTTCTCCCCTTGACGTAAGTAGTTAAAAGAACCACAGTCAAGACCCAGGTGGAATTTAGGAAGCCTCTCTCCTGATTCCCCATGATACCTTTATGTGGAATCCACGTTAAAAAAATTGGAGGTTCCTGCTTCTACACAAAGAAAATAAATTAACATATAATCCTTTAGGAGGAACATGACCTTCAGAAAATCCAAAGATTTTCTGGATCTTGCAGTAGCACAGCAGTTTTGGGGTTTTTTTCTGCTTTAATAACTGAAATCTGATAACATCGTAACTTAGCTCAATGCCAGAGATTACTCAGGAATTTACCTCCTCCAACGACACATCATTCTACTACAATACTAACTCATGCAATACTTCCTCCATAGATAATTTAGACTTGGATCTTTCAGCAGAAACTGCCAAATCACAACTGTTTCATTCACCTACACCCTCCATTCCAGGTCATGTCCACAAATGTTTGTTGTGAGTTCCAAAATCCAAATTAGCAATATTCCTTCCTCCTGGCCACCTTTATACCTGTGACAAGGAACCTTTTCAGTGCCTGCTTTTCCCATTTGTTAAAAAATCATGTTGTGGCATACTGTCCTAGCAACCAGGGCAAATCTCCAGCAGTGCCAAACTGGCACTGGAGACAGTATAGTTCAACACAACTGTTTACTCCACTGCAGTAATACTTCATTGCCTTATGAACAGTGTGTAGGATTTTCAAGCCAACATTAAATTTGTTTTCAGTAAGCTTCACTTTTAGCTTTGACACCTTCTTCCCTTTTACTAAACTCAGATCAACCAACTTCAGGTTTTTTGAATTAACAGGCTCTCCTCAAGCTGCTACTTGCATGTTTCATAACATAGGAAGGGGAAAACTGTTTAACTGCTTTAATGCTTTAATTCTGTTCCCCAATTAGCCTCCAATTTCTGCCAGTTCCTTTTTCACTTTACCAAGCAGTCATCAGATCTGCACATGAATTGCACAATCATATGACAAACTGACTTGGACAATAATAATTTTGTATCATCACCTCTGATCCTAAAAACCCCCGAGAGGAAATAAGAAAGGTAGGTCCTTAAACTACCCTTTCCACTATAGAACATTTTGTTCTCTTCACTGCATCCCCAAGAAGTTGAAGACAGACTGATTTCTATGCCCTTCTTACCCATGCTATGCAGTTGTTTTAGATTTTTAGTTAATGCTAAAACCAAAAATCATTGATGTTTTGCTTTTAGATTCTCTGGACATTTTCCCGTTTTTTTTTTTTTTAGCTGAAGAACTGTAGGTTTTGTTACAAAACATCATGTGATACGTAATTCCAAGGGATCCTATTAACATTATGCAGGTATTGCAAAAGAATAATTATGGCATATATACGCCAAGTCAGCAGTAACACATCATTGGTATCTTTCTGAGAAAAGATACCAAGTCTATAAAAACTTAAGATCAACATGAACTTTGAAATCCTCATTCTTCTAGATCGTATGTCCCCAAATGTGCTCAGTAATCCTTGTTTTTAAAATTAAAGCACTTTGCAAAACATGAACTTGGGGTCGAGGGTGTGACAAGGGGAATGTGGAGAATTCCCACAGGTCAGGAAACTTCTGTTTGCTTATGCCATCGATGAAGGATTTGACAAAATCAACAGGTACAAAGGCAGCCTGTCTTTTTCCTGTGGGCTTCTCTGAAATTCTTAAGTATAAAGACACCTGCCAGGTTTGACTGGCCTCGTCCGTCCACTGATCTTCACATACCCACCTTGTGAGAGACACGGACAGTGCAAACATCCTAACTCATACAAAACCAACAGATAAGGTCAGGAAGACTGTTGCTTGGCCTTTGGCAGAGGAGAGGGTTTTTCCACAGGTCTTGTTCACACCCAAGGCTATAGGACATTCACTGATTTCTTTCGTGAGCTCCATGTTTTTACCTCTCATCCTACTTTTTTTCAGTCTGAAGGGATCTGAGGCAGTCCTTAAAATGTGTACAGTTTCTATGCAAACAGGCTGCTGTTGTATGCATGCGACTGTCTGTAGGAGCTTTTATAAGGGGTGGCGACAAGACTGATACCAAATTCAGCCACTGCTGTTCAAATACACTGTTAAATTCCATATGCAGTGTACAAGGACAGCAAGTCAAAGACTACGTGTCTCTCCTCTTCCACATACATTTATCTCATTTTTAATGCATTCCATCATTCAGTCCTTGCAAAAACCTCTGCCCATATCACTCCCTTAAGTTTCAGTTTACATTCCCCCTATCCTTCCTCTCCCCAACCTCTTCAACTGTACACCTCCTGCATCCCTTTCACCGTTTTATACCAGCGTTCACAGTAATTCTTACAGCTTGTAGCAGTGCTCTGGTGGCACATGCCAATGCTCCTCCCAGTCCCCCATCAAATCACATCCATAAAACCTGGTCTGGGCTGACTGTTGTCAACTACCTGTTACATATCCTAATTTGCAATATATTTTTAAATATATTGTACTCAAGATGTTCTGAAGGGATTTTCTCTTACTATATTGTTTTACCTATTTAAGCAGCTGTGTAAAATATGACACCTCAATAGTATGCAGTATTGGTCTGGCTTGTACCTTACTGCAAAGGGAGCTTCAGAGAGGTTAAAATTAACAACGAATTCTTATTTTATGCAGAAATCAGGCAGTAATTATTTTGTGAACATACTAGTGGGAACTCTTGTAGTTTCAGCAAAAGAGGCATGTGAACTGCCCCTACTTCTGAAAATGGTCAGGCATTTTTAGCAAACTTATTTGCTATAAAGAAGCTTTTTTTAAAATGGGGTTTGAAATAACCCAACGTTACAATCTCTTTTCAAGAGATTTTATTACTTAAAAAAACCAACAAATCTCAACCTTTATTTTCCACTTCTGAGAAAATCCAGGCCTCTCAGCCCCTCAAAAAATCAAACCACAATGAAGAGCTTGTATTAATGTCACATAAAGGCAATGTCACGAAAATACAGCTTTCTAACTCCTTCTCCCTTCCTTTACTTAAGTCACTCTACATGTGCCTAATTTATTTTGGCCATAACATTCACCAATAAAACACTCTAACTGCATAGGTCATATAGTCTTTAATCTTTTTCTGGATTACTCCAGGAGCAAAAGTTTTATAAATCAAAGACAGCTTTTTCATGACTTCCCATTCTTCCAAGCAGACATAAATCTTACCTTTGCTCCTCTCACGGCCTTTTCTTCCATAAGGAATTCTGTTAACGGAAAGGATATACCCATCTTCTGTCGTCACTTCGTACTCCTCACTAGGATATCCCCTGAAGGTAATAATTTGACTCTGAAGAAAGAAAAGAAACCGCCCTGGAGTCAGACTGCCAGCCTCCTCAGTTCATTAACATGTGCAAAGTACTCTGGGTTCGTTCCAAAGACAGCGATGTGAAATTAAAGGATGTGGTAGGAATGTGCCATACCACCTGCCTCTTCAGTGCAGACGGGTTTTCTTGTGAGACTTATCCCAGTACGGAGTCAGGAACTAGCCAGAGCACAAACCTTATTCTAAGAATTTGGGAGGACTCCCTAGCCTGTCCCCATTCACTGTCATATTAGTTACTCACACGCTGCTTACAGTGAGAAAGGAGACTGAACTGTTGAAAAGGAGATTATGGTAACAGGGCAACACACCGAGACATGCATTTGGCAGACAAAAATTGAAACTGTCTGCTCCCAAGAAAAGCAGTATCTTCCAGTAACAAAAAAGTGAGGACAGCAAAAATCCACTGGCACCACAGTGGCATATGGAAGAAGAGAAGGAGGGAAGAGTTCATCTCTCCTGAAGGAAAAGGCTTCTTTAAAAACACTTCAAATTTGTATCTGAACTTCATGCCGAATTCTGTTATACAGAGGACACAGTCATGTTCTGGCCATGTGTTGAAGTGAACCACAAACACAGCAGCTTTAAAACACGAAGGTCACACTCTTCACATGTGCGAGCTGCTGACATTGCCACCTCAGCTCGTAGTTTCATGCGCCAYTTCTTACTCACCTTTCTCCTCAAACCTTATGTCTGTTGCACAGCTTTTAAGTGACTTTGCTGACAAGCCAAACAAGAAAATAATAATAAAAAACCCCTCACTTGTTTAACACTATGATTTCATTACTAGGTTTATCTCCCATCTCTTATGTCTCAGGCTTTATGTTATTTTCATTTGATGCAACTCCATTAGGACAGAGAACTTGCTATTTAATTGGTTTTATGACACCAATCGTGCCTTGAGAAAATGTAAGCAATGCAAGACATGATCGGAGTTCTACTCTTAGGCTGCTGGGCAAGGAAGAGAAGGAGCATTTAATTAAACATGCTATTTCTTTTAAATATATTTTTAATCATCCACAGTGACATTAACATTCCAAAACGATTTTAAGCTAAATTCCATTCAAATGCTATTAGCCTTAGACTAAATGACTGTTTTCAGTCCTCGAAATGATATTTAGATGATACTGACATCTCACACACTTCTTATAGCCCTTAAGCACTTCTAGCTTGAAGTATCTTCTCGCACATACGAGAAAATGGCATAGTTTAGATCGGGCAGAGGAGAGAGCAATACCAGTTACTAACACTAAATATTTTCTGGAGTTGGCTATTGCGGCAGAAGAAGAATAAAGTTAAGAGAGTAAACGCCAAATGAGAAGAAAAGTAGCTGTGGGTAAGAACATGGGAGCATCGGGCTAGCAGCACAAATATGCTTCATAAACATGCGCTTTCCTAGCAGTTAAGAAAGGGTGTCCTGACTCTAGCAAAAAACACAGGTCTGGATCAGAAAATATGTCACAGAAAGATGAGCCACAGGCAACGGGGGAGCAAGAAGCACCTGGAAGGAGGAGAGAAAGACGACGTTTAAGCAGAGGGTGCAAGGAGCAGCAGGCTGGCCGCTGACCAGTGGCTGAAGTCTCCCGCGGCTTCCGCCGCGGCTGCGGAGGGCGGGAGGCGCCAGGCTTGCGCCCGCCGAGCCACGAAGGGGCCGCCCGCCGCCCACAGCCCCCTCTCCTCCTCTCTCGCCCCGCTACAACCCCGCGGCCGCAGCCGGTGACAAGTCTCGGGCTCTTTTCCCTCACCGCCGCGGCCCGCCGCGCCACTCACGATGTTCATGTTCGTTTCGGGGTCCACATTTCTCCTCCCGCCGGCGAACGCGCCCGAACCGGCGATGCTCTGCAGCAGGAAAGCGGCGACCACCAGGCCCCGCATCCTGGCCCTGCCGCGGCGGCGAGCGGGCCCCGCCGAGGCTTATGTGTCGCCTCCGCCGGGCGCGGCGACCGGCGCGGGACCGCGTGACAGGGGCGGGGGCGGCCGCCCGGCTGACAGGGGGGAGGACGGGGGCGGCGGCGGCCCCGTCAGCGGCGGGGAGGCAACCGCAGGCCGGAGGCGTTGTCCAGCCCCGAGCGGCTGAACGCGTGTGCGGGCGTGTCCCGCAGCCCTTCGCGCCTCTCCCCTCGGGTGACTGCGGCCCGGCGGAGCCAGCCGGCGGCGGGAGGGCCCGCGCTCCGCGGAGAGCTGCTGCCGCCCCGGCACCGACCCGCGCCCGCCCCCGCCCGCCGCTCCCAGCGCGGATGAGCGCGGCGCGGCGGGAGGAGGGCGCTAGGCCGGCGGCGCCGCTCAGGCCATGCGGCGCGGCCTATCGGCGGCGGCGGGGGCCGCCCAGCCCACCCCAGCCGGGCCCCGCGGGGAGGGGGGGAGCCCGCCCAGGGGCGCTGGCCGCCGAGCCCCGCGCAGCCCCCGGCCGCTGTTGCCTCCCCCTGCCGCCGGCCCCCCTCGCCCGGCGGCGGGCCGGGAGTGCGCGGCCCTGCGCTGCCTGAGCCGGCGTGATTCAGCGTTTCTCAAGTAATACCTGTGCAGATCCCCCCCGCCCCCCGGACTCCATTTTCAGAAAGCTTTCAGCCCCGGGAACGGCGCCCATGAGTTTTGCTTCCCAGCCCTCCTCGTCTTCCGCATCTGCTCCTCATCTGAAGTCCCCGGAATCCTCATAGTGCCGCCCTGCGAGGGTGCATTTTATTTTCTGCCCTGGTCCCGCCGCAGAGCCCGCAGCAGGCTCCAGGGAGAAAGCAGCAGCAAGGAGAGCGCTCCCTCTCCCCGTCGCGGGAGCATCCCGCGGGATGCCTCCCCGATGCGCCCAACACCTGCACCTCGGGAAGAGCCGGTCCTTCGCGAGGACAACTGCAGAGCCTTGTCAGCAATCACTGTTATTCTTATACAAACAGATCATCTACCCATCATCTCTGAGCATAGTCTAAATATATAAAACTAATACAAGTGGGCTTAAGTTACCTGCAGGCACACAGTTCCAGCAGGGTTACCATCAGCTTCCTGCAAACCTGTTTTATCTTCATGCTCTGAGGCAGCTAGTTGGCACTGTATTGCATATCTGTAATTTCCCAGAGAAGCGTGTCTGTGGTCAGGGAACGTGTGACCAGGCTTGCAAAAACTTGGACCAAATTCAATCCTATAATATAAAGATTCATGTTACTACAACCATAGTAATATCTTCCGAGTAATACAGAAACCTGATATAAAATACACAGTGGTACAGCAGGAGTGTGTCAAGAACAGAAATGTTTCTGTTTATTTAGAAAGCATTAAGATTTTAATTGAAAAATCATTGACGTTTTCATAGCATCCCCTTGTTTTGATACATGGATACGTCACTCGATACAAGTGACACTATGCAACCCTTTGCATTCCTGGATCCCATTTCTTAGGGTCGTTTTTTAGGTTTTAGGTCGGTTTTAGAGTTTTAAAGAACTTGGGTAGCAAAAATATTGCTCAGTGATTCACTTGGGTTTTCTGTCAAATTAATTACAGCATACTCTTCCCCCCTAGGGGAAAACCCAAGTTATAAAATGCCACAACTGCTGCTGTCAAACATAGTAATTATATGCTAAACTAGGCTAAATTGAAACCAGCATAAAATAGGATATTTAAAGTGATCCTGTCATTTACTATGGTATAGTTTATTTACAGTATTTTAATAATGAAAACTGCATTTCAGGCAATTGTTTGGCTGGGCTAATGTTACCAGGGGAGAATTCTTTGTCAGCGGTATCCATTTCAGCTCCAAGAAAATGTACAGATACGAGTTTTCTCCCTAAAACGTATAGGTATTTTTGAAGCCTATTCCCTATTCTTGTATATGTACAGAACACTTAAGTAAACAAAGTCTTTGTATTAAATATGAATGCAGTTGTTGTTTCCAGCCCATTTCTGCACAAGTCTTTTCCAAGAAGCTCTTGCATTTGGTGCTACGCGATGCAGCTCTCCCTCATACCAGTCAGCCCAGCTGCAGCTTTCCCTGAAGTGAAAGCATCAGGACTGTGGAAGTATTTCGGAATTTTCCTGTGCTGTGCCAAACAAGTTACAAAGATGGCTGCAGAAAGGCATTGCATAATTATTCTCTTACTTTCACTTACTCTATTTTAAGCACTTTCCTGCACTTACTTTATTCAATAGGCATTTGTGTCAAACCAAAGCATATAGATGCAACTAAATTTGTAAAAATATGGATACTAGGGCAAATTTTTGCATTCCAGAAGGAAAATTCCTGCACTTTCCTGTATGTACCAAGCTAGGTACCAAGCAATGTACCAAGGAAAACAGACACCCGGGACAGAAACAGAGACAAGAAACCCACAGATACTTAGTAGCAGAGTACATCATTAGTGTCCACATTTGATTTTGGCCTTGCAGGAACCTTTTAAATACATTTTTCTACAGCTACCTGCAACCTTCATTCTCCATAAAATACATGAATCTGTGTAGATACCCTAATCCTTTTTCCTTTCCAATTCACTGCCTCTTTTCACCACTTATCAAATACCTGATTGCCAGAAGGTTCATGTTACTCAAAGTAGTAGCTGTACTAACCTTTATCTTGAGCTCTGAAACGTCAGCTCCAACAAAAAACACACACACACACACAAAACCACTTAAATGAGACACAAGAGGGGTGTGTGTTAGCAAGGCTCTCCAACCTCTTGTAGAAACCAGAAGTTCTCATATGTAAGACTGTTCGGTTTGTTTTGTTTTTAAAAGAAGGGGAAAGGAGAAGAAGGGAAAGAGAAAGAAGGGAAAGGGAAAGGAAAAGAAGGAAAGGCAAAGGACAGCCTTGTCCTGAAGCGTTACTGCCTATTCACTCCATGCGGGCTGAAACTCCCCGCACTGCTGGGAGCCCTCCCGGCGAGAGCACTTCCCCAGCAGCTTGTGGGCTGCCCCGGCTTCCCCCTCACAGCCTGAGGGTCGCTGGGGCCAGCCGGACAGAGCCACAGCCTGGCCAAACCCAGAGGAGGAGTGCGGCATACCACCAGGGCCAGAGGTTCGCTCCGCCCTACGTAGATGCTTCCTGCGCACTTGTGAGGGCGGGGATATGGACTGTTCATACCGCAGGAGACAAACGTCTGCAAGCCAGAACCTAAAATTCTTGAAAACATACAAATTGGCAGTCAGAGATTATATAAATTTATAAATAAAAATATGGAATACTGTTAATTCTTGACTGTAATTGCAGAAATTGAACATGATAGCAGCAGCAGCAGGTTCTGAGGTGATAATGGTGTTTGATATAAATTACTTTCTGGCTTGTTAGGACAGGGGGACAAGCTTGTGCATCCTCCACTAAAAACCTCGCAAAACGAGGGGAGCTGACACTGTCATATACCAGGAACAATGAGGAGCCTCCCGAGGCACCCTTATATGCGTTTTTTGCTTATTCCTACAAAATGGGGGCAGGCCTCAAATTCTACAGATATTAATTATGAAAGAACATTAGACAGTATCTAATTAAACATATTTCTTGACAAGATGCTCTCACATTTTAAAATGGAATGGATTCAAGAATGGAGAGGTTCTGTGATGTTACTTAAAAGATCTTGTTTATGATTAAAGAGGAAGCAAATCTTATATAGATAGATAAAGACAAGAATTTTTTTGTTAGTATAATGAAAATCTTAGTCTAATGCAAGAATTATTGTTAGTCTAGATCTAATTATTACAAAAAGAGAAAGAATAATAATGCAGTTAAAGTACTTATTTACAGGAAAAGTCACAATAATAGTGATACTATAGTTAAAATTGCTACACACACAGATGCGCGCATGGACCCTTAGTTTCTATTCCTTCCCCTAGAGATTGCTCCTCTGGGCATTCAGATCAGTAGCTTCAGGCTGCTGGAGGGAATAACACCAACAGTCATCAGCCACTGGCATCCTTTCTTGGGAGAAATACAATGCTAATTGTGGTGGTTTCTTCTTTCTCTCCCCAGGATCCACTTTGGGTCTTTTTTATATGCTTGCTAACACACTTTTACATCTTTCTTTTTCTTCACTGGTCTACAGCTTCAGGTTACATCCGAATAGTGCCATTTATGTATGTTACACACTATTACTTTGATCTTTTTGTCACCCCTAAAATCAAGCCAGGTCGGCGTGTTTTTTTTTTTTAAACTAAGCATCAGTGAGTTGTTTATATCCGTAGGTGCTCCAGTACCCAAGCCGTGCCCCATCTCTTTGTTAACGTGTAGCCCTGTAACATGGCATTGCTGTTGCTAGCAAGAGGCCATAAGCTTTGGACTGAGTTTGCATGGTCTCTGGACCGAGGCTTGCCAGGCCCGCTTTCTTTAAGCTTGTCTTCACCTGCCTGCAGCTTTGTTTTCTTTGGCACAACTGTGACAGCAATTTCTTGAATTGACTGTCTGTATCTGACTTGCTTTACTTTCGTTTGTCTTTGCACAGTACAACTGCAGTTTTATATAGAGARCAGCAACAAACAGTTGTTCTAGGTGGGATGGGATATTTAGTACTCTTACACRATGACACAGGGCGGAGAAATACAGGCCTGGTACAACAGCAGAGACCTCGCAATGTGGAGACACAGGATGAAGGATTGCAGGCAGGGGTGGTAAGACGTTGTGAGAGTGTTATGTGGATGACACAATGCCAATAAAACAGGAGCCTAAAGCATGGTGCAAAATTGTGCAAAGATGCATCAGCAGAGGCAGGAGGGGGAAATGACCCTTCCCTACCCTATGCATGATAACCAGGTCAGCCTATACTAACCTGAAATATTCTCCTTATCATAGATGCCTCTGGATTTGAACAAAGTAAACGCTGGGAGCTATTAGGAGCTGTTGCCACATCTCCACAACACAATGTAATGCATGGCACGGAGCCAGGCTGAAAAAAACAGCCTAGTGACTGACAAGTTTCTATTTCCCCACTGGCAGCTCTTCCAGCTTCTTTTGAAGATTCAGACATAAGCTGAAGTTTCACTTTCTGGTTTGTTAAATTACTCACAGATCATGTGCGGGCTGGAGCACATAAAAGGGAAGTCATAACAACAGTGCACGGCACTCCTTTGGCTTTGAAGCTACCTTAAGATAAGTGAGCAGAGAAGGAAAACCATGAGGTAAGCAAGCAACCCAGTCTCTGAAAGATGCTTATTTGCTGTGCCATGGGAAAATAATGTTTATTATTTACATAAATATAAGCAGTGAGGGACTTTGGGGATCCAAACAGCAGAAAATATTTTACAGAATATTTACTGAAAGAATCAAAATAAGGATGCTATTGAATATTGTAATGTTATTGCTTCTCCGACAAGGGCCAGTCTCTGAACAGAACTGACAGTCAGAAAAACTGTGTGCATACAGTTCAGGGATGAAATCCAGGCTGCAGCCATAGCTGGTGCCCAGCCAAATGGGTGACCGGCACTGATGCATTTGAGAATTTACTTYCTGATCTCTACTACTGCGAGGACAGGCAAACAGGGCAGCGCAGGTTCTGGCCTGCAGCTTGGAACGTAACCGGGGGGTAACATTTTCGGAAGACTCTCACGCATGCACAGAGGCTCACACACACACTCAAATAGGGCAAGAAGTTTATGACAACTTTGGAAATTGCATTTACCAGTTATGTGTTGAACTAAGCTAAACTGTTTTTAATCTGCATCACAAACCTGGTTTTGTGACCTTCATGAATATTCATTTTCCACAAATGTCTTTTCTTTAATTACTGTCCACTGTTGTTTTCAGTCATGGCCATTGTCATGGTTCTCAGCTGAGGCAATAAAAAACAACACACATTTCATTTTGAGTTGAATGGGACTACTTAAATGCTTCAAGCTATTCCTGCTGATTTGGAAGCCTATATCTGTTCTGTGGCGTTTACCTGTAGCCAAAGGTTTCTAACCAGATAGTGATAATAACAGGAACTTTCACTTCCGCTTCATCCCAGAACAACTGTAATTACCTCATATACAGCTTTCTAATTAGGAACTGTTGTTAATACCAATCAAAATCATCAGTTAGGCAGAGGAGATCTGAGAAAGGCAAAGAAGTCTGTAAGACAAACTTATGCATTAACAGCATTTTTAAATACCTTTTTTGTCTGACCTTCCCCCAGTACTGCTGTGTCAGATGGTTTGGGTGGAAACATGTATTCAGCGTCGCTTTCCCCAGTGTCCTTCCCACTGTCCCAGAACCTAGGGGTAGGTTCCTCTAAGAATTGCTTCCCGATTCTCCTTGATTTGCCTCCTCATCATTTTCCAGTCTTTCCACTCACTCCTTTTTTTACCCAAAAGGCATCTCCTTTTTTACGTGATCGTGCAGTTGAGCAGCAGCACACGTTGTACCACACAGGCTGTTGGACCCTCTAGGTTTTACAGGAGGGAGAGCAGAGAAGTCTTTCTAACAAAGGATTTGACTGAGAAGCCTCAGTTATAAAGTCGTGTATAATTCCTTCTTTAAGGGAGAGCACAATATGGACTAAAGTGTCCAGAGTGTTTATTCTACATTGTAAAAGTTTGTTCTTGATAGATGGTGTGATAAAAGCTGGTCTGCACACCCACACAGGGACACAGGCAGGCAGTGGCAGGAGGGGGAACCCAAATAACACCCTGCCCCGGCTGCTCCCAGGCCCATCCCAAGAGCCATCAGCCCATGCCCATGCATACGGAGGAGCACAGATGCACGAGGGCAGGTGGGGGCTCCCCAAAGCCCCGGACAGGGACACGAGCCCCCACCCAGCCCTCCCAGRGCTGCCCCGGGGGACCCTCAGCCCCACGGGCCGGGGGAACACCCAGCACCAGGGGTCCATGGGAGCGCCTCACCGTCTGAGCTGCCGAGGGATATGGGACACATTACGGGACGCAGGGGAAAGCATTTGGGGATTCCACGAGACTTTTTATGGGATGTTTGGGGAGGGGACCAAAGGCAGGGATCTGGGTGATGTGGGAAGGAACAAATGTTGAAAAACAGAGAGGGGTAAAGGGGTATTAAGGACCAGTTGTATGTAAACAGGGTCTGGTCAGTATGCGTGCGTGCGTGTGTCTAGGGGTGAGGCACCTGGGTAGAGAGAGGATCCCTGACCAGCTCCTGGATGTCCAAAGGCAGCTTCTGGGGATCCATAGGGTTAGCGAGTGAGTGAGTATGTGGCCTGTACCAGCAAGTGGAGTGGGGTTGCACCCGCGGGGGCCTGTACACCCAAGTGCCAGCAACAGGGAGACTGGTGGGATCCGGGAGCCAGCTACCGGATACATCAGTATAATCATAAGATAAAAATGGTGCTATGATCTAACGAACAAGGATTTACAAATGCAGGGAATTCAAAATGAAATTTATAATCCAAACCATAAAATATACAGAGACATGGGAAAGGCACTATATCACTTTCTCTATGTTTTGGGGGAAGTTTTTTATTTGATTACCTCTTTTGGCTAGGCTTCAGCAATTGTTCCCAGCATAGGAAATATGTACCTGAGGCCCAGAGGTGTGCCAGCTTTACCATAGAGACTAGCCCTTCTCTTTGACATCCGGACCACCAGCTCTGTTGCTATGTAAGAGGTGCCCTCATACACTGGCAAGGAGAATTACTAAAATAACTGTGCAGCTCTTTAGATCTATGGCTTCCCACAGCTATGGCTTCTTTGAAATATTGTTGACTAGCCACACCAGGTGAGGTATTGCCTGCTTTTGAAGTACATTATGCCTGGTTTAAAAACAAGGATAGCAAAAAGCAAACGGAGTATAAGTTTTTCTTTATTTCTTCTAGTACCATTTCCAAGAATTCATTGAAGAGCTCCCTGCTGCAGCTAGAATGTCATTTTACATGGACTTTGCTGAAGCAGGATGTGGATCTCGATAACCTAGAGGAAACAATAGGCGATCAGATCGAGTTTTTCATAAAATCCAACATCACAAATTATAATCTATTATCCTATGTATGCCACCTAAAGCATTCAAATGAGGAAGCCCTGAGAAATCTCCAAAAAGCTGAAGAAGTAGTTAAAAAAAATTATCCAGATGAAATTGCCAGGAGAAGTCTTGTTACCTGGGGAAACTATGCCTGGATCTATTACCACATGGAGAGATATGAAGAAGCTCAAGCTTATGTAAGCAAAGTGGAAAACAGCTGCAAAAAGCTTTCAAGTACTGCTCAACGGAAGATTCCGCTTCCAGAGATCTATGCTGAGCAAGGATGGGCATTATTAAAGTTTGGGGGAAAATACTACGAGAGAGCAAAGAATTGCTTTGAAAATGCTCTGAAGAATGAACCCAATAACCCGGAATTTAATACCGGCTATGCAATAGCAATGTATCGTTTGGAACAGCTTTCTTACACGCAATGCGAAGATGTAAGCCCGTCCCTCGAGCCCCTGAAGCGTGCACTGGAACTGAATCCAAAGGATACTGTCATTATGGCATTACTTGCATTAAAACTTCAGGACTTAAAACAAGTTGATGAAGGGGAGAGGTACATTGAAGAAGCAATGCAGGAAACCCCTGATCTTCCTTATTTCCTGCGATATGCCGCTAAATTTTACAGAAGGAAAGAAGAATTGGACAAGGCACTGGAGATTTTGAAAAAGGCCCTAGCAGTGACACCAAAATCTGCCTTTTTGCATCACCAAGTAGGACTCTGCTACAAAGCAAAGCTGATTCAGTTGAAAAAGACTGCAAGATATCCACCTCAAGAGCAAGTGGAGGAACTCATCCGACTTTCCATTTTTCATTTTAAAACAGTGACTGACCAAAAGACAATTTTTTTTCTTGCCTATACTGACCTAGCAAACATGTATGCAGAAGCAAAGAGGTATGAAGAAGCAGAAGAGACATTTCAGAAAGCGTTTCGGACAAATGTTCTATCCTATTGTGATAAACAATACCTCTACTACCATTATGGCAAGTTTCAGTGTTTTCATATGAAATCGGAATCTGAAGCCATTAGGTACTACATAGAAGGGCTGAAAATTGAAAAAGATTCTCATGGAAGAAATAAGTGCAGTAATGCTCTGAAGAAATTGTTGGAACAGAGAATTCAGAGAGGTTTAGGAGATGCAACAGATTTTGGTACACTTGGACTTGTTCATAATCTAAATGGTGAGAAACATGAAGCAATTGAGTGCTATGAGAAAGCCGTTGCATTGTATCCTGACAATGAAGAATATCTGAGTGCATTATGTGAGCTACGACTTTCCATCTCAAGCTAAAGCTCCCAAAAATCCTTCACACCAAAAAAAAACCCCCAAACCCAAGGACATTTCAACAGACTGTCAAAACTTTTTTTTTTTTCTTCTTTTTTTTAAGGTTGAAGTTATAACCAGGTGAAACATCTGGTGGCATCACGTTCTGGTGATAATGTGGAAACTGCAGATGATGATTGTTCATTTGGTTGTTCATTCATCAACAGAGAGCATGCTTGGAAAGACTAAATAATAGCAAAGCTATCTTAGTCTTCAATGCTAATGCTGGTATAAAGGCTGTGTTTAAGTGATGATCTGTAGAACACAGAAATTCTAAGCTGGAAATCAGATCTTACCTTCTACTGAGAAAAAGATAAGGGAATCATATTGTAGTATTTCATCTATCCACTTGAAAGGCATGCTTATACACAAATAGAATTTCTGATGCTTTTTCAGATATTTAAAAAAGTCTTTTTTTAGTGTTATTTAGAAGAAACTTTTGTTGAAGGCTTGTTCAGTTTACTACCTTGTATGTTGTTTAACTATCAAAAATAACCACTGTTTGTCTAGTTCACTGGAAAGCTTACAAAACGTGTATTATTGTTGTGAACCATTAAGAAGCATTCCATCCATCAATTGCTGCTTCTGGTATCTCTCTGCTGACCAATCCTCATGTTAGTAGATGAAAGAAAGGGAAATGGCCATTCGAAAAAGTAACGGGGATACAGTTTTGGCAGGATATGAAAGGGTCAGGAGATAGCCCCGTTTATTTTTCCGAACTCTCAGCAAAGCTGGCTTCAGAGGTGCTGCACCAAAGAATTAAACTGTGCGCAAAACAACACCCACCTAGTCTACCCAAAACTGCACTCTCAGGAACTGCTACAGCAGACATCTGGAGAGGAAGAAAAGGCAGTCTTTGAGATGCAAAAGAGATGGCTATCTCTGGCCATGCTTGTAAAACTAGCCAGGGATAGAAAACACACACAAGAAATGTACTGAAGTGGACATGGAGGGCAGAACGCAGCTAGAGCAGAGAGTTGCGTGAGCACGGGGGAACAGGGCAGCGGAACACAAGGGGCATGTGGGAAAAGGGGGGGGGTGCCCACAGAGTCTACGTGAATGGAAGAAAGGGCTGAAAGGACAGAGAGAACGGATGGAGGAGGTGAATGTCTTCAAATATGAACTAGAAGTCAGTATTCTTTACAACAGGCCAGACTGATTCCACAGTATTGTACCTTGGTATTATAGACCATGGTGCTCAGGGAAAACTAAGCCCTAGCCAGTAGCACAGAGTGAAGCAAAMGGGTGACAGGGCCCATCAGGAAGGATGTGCACTTTTGTTTCCAGCCATCCTGGAGCATGCCTGCCCCTGCAACAGCAGTCCCACGTACAGACAGGATGACAGGCCTGAAGGAGTGTAAAATACGACGCCAGATCATGAAATGTCAAGAAACCTCTCCCCTCTCAGCTCTCCTTCAAAGAATCTTTCACAATACAAGCAAAAGTGATCAGGAGCTTAACAGTGTACATAATACAACCACACCTTCTTCCTAAGAAAGGGCTGGGGCAAAATCCATCTTTGTTTTCCAGCCACCTGCCAGCTTCCCTCTTACAAACAAAGGTGGCCCTACCTAGGGAAAGAGCCGGGAGGGAGGACAACAGGAAGGACTGGAAGCAGGACTAACACATCACTCCTGAAAGATGGTAGGAACAACTGTAGGGTTGAAGTCAGGAACTGCTGTCTACCTATGGTCTTGTGCTCAGCTATGTGGACAAAAGGGTACATTAGGTGACCACACTGCCCTTCTCAATCTTGAGGCTTCTAGCGTCAGCATCGTTGCCATCCAAGCTCTCCTGAGGGCATGGAGGGCAGCAGGGAAGAATTCGAAGAAGAGGTGGTGCAGGTTCCCAAAGCCGTGGTGGTACATCCGTGCTCCCCTCCACAGCCTGCCACCAGGGCCTCTCCTGCCTCTCTCCTGGAAAATGGACCTTGCAGAAATAAGGAGAAGCAATAAAGTGTTTTGAGAAAAATGTGAGCCTGAATTTTTATGAAGAATTAGAGCGGCTCAATCTTCTCCACAGCGAAGAAATTGACTGTGAGGCATGGTGATGCAAGAAATCTATTTACTGTGCCTTACCTTCTTCGGGCTCTGGAGGATTGCGCTGGACCGCAGTACTACCCGGGGATGCTCTGCGCAAGCACTGCCTTCTAGTTCTTGCCTAGTGTCTTGTAAATGAGGAGAAATGTTATTTCCCACAGGGTGGTGCTGCTACATTGCCTGGCACAGCAACACAGGGAAGAGACTGAGCTTGAGCTTCGGAAAGTGGACAAAACGAAACACACATTTTGCAGTGGCCAAGTCCAGTGGGCAAAACCAGAACCACACAGAAGGTGAACACCTCTCGATTCGCACCCAAGTAYGAATACATCACTGGAGCCTACGCTGGTGGTGCAGGGGAAAAAAGGAGTGAAGGTAACCCTTCAGGAAGTATTCATTTATGAATCAAAAGCACCTTCTAAATTATATAGAAAACTCTACTGGAATATCAGAATAGTCACTTAGAAGATGGTATTATTTATTGAGGCAATCCCGACTAAGGACTTCTTTATGCTGACCATGAAGTACTGTTACAGCTTAACTTAAACAAGCTCTTCCTTCTCACACAAATTTGTAACACTTCAGAAAGCAAACAAGGAGTTCTTGTGGCAGTATAAAATATATTCACCGTATAGTAGCACAGACCACCTTTGTTTTGCAGGAGATAAATTATCATCCAAGCTGGCAGAAATGTTTCAGGCTCAAAGTTTTCTCTTTTTTTCTGAAAACAGGGTTATTTTTCAAAAGAAGGTACTTGACTTTTCCAATGCTGTTTTCACACAATTTTTCAAGGTACAATTTATTAAATGTTCCAAAGCTGATCTGATAAAAATTATCACTAGAACATAAGCAATTTCAAAAGAATGATGATTTCCCCATTTCAAACCTCATGGAATGGAAACAGATGGGATTGCTTACAACTGCTGAAGTTGTTTCACCTACTTACACTGAATTCCCGTTCACTGCACGGAATAGAGTATTGTCCCAGGCAGGATTCATCTGAGGTAGGATCCGTCTGTTTCTGTCTCAGACGGATGTTACCCCAGCCAAGTCAGACCACGCTGTCCTGGGAAGCCAGACAGGCTCAGCGGTGCAGTGTTAGCCGGGGAAATTGTTCACAGCTGGCCCAGGTATCTCTACCTACTGCTGCACCGTGCCGTGCCAGGAAGTATCGGCTGTGGAGAACAGCCGAATATGATAATCTCTGGAAAAAACATTGCAGATACAATAAATCATTTTTAAAAAATTGTATAATCCAGAGACTTCTATAATGCGCCGCCTGAAACATTTCACATGGCAGGATGAAGATGAGCTGTTCAGTTTGGGTTGTGTGGACCAGGGGGTAGAAGTTTGGCGTGAGGCTTTGCAAACCTGGGTTGTATTCCCATTTCTTCCACTCGCGAGTCATTTCTTGTTATGCTTCCTTCCTCTGTTTCTGAGCCTGGGAGATTCATGACCGGGCTGATATTTCACAGTGTGAAATGCATCAGAAAGCGTCATTCTGGTATATAATCTTTTGTCCATTGGCTTAATTCAGAGCAGAAACAGTGTTAGAAAACCCCGAAATAATTCTATCATTTTCTACAAAAGGTCTGTGCATAAAACCAGTTGAATGTTTTCTGCCAAATTAGATATTTAAAACAAGAAATACTGACTCAATTATAAGTTAAACACAAACCAGAAAAGCCTATGAAAAAATATCTTGAAATAAAAAAAATTCAAAAAATGCTAATAATGTATTACACAAGTATTGTATACTAGGATAAAAACACATATAGTATTATTCCAACAGGCTTTTATAATATGCAGTTTTGGCATGAACAAATGCTGATATGTCATGATGTGGTAAAAAAAGTAATTAAATTTTTGTAAAGTAAATAACAGCAGTAACTTACAACTTGTTGAAATAGCTTATCTTATTTGTGGACCAGATATTCCTTCCTTTTTGATATAAACTTTTGCATTAAGACCTAAAACAATATCTTCATCACTACTAATTAATAAAGCCACCTTTTTTCTTCCTCCCAAATGTGCATATTATTCCTAACTCATTAAGAAATACTCATGGATAATTTTTGTCTTTTTTTATGAACATACGTTAAAATCAAAATTAGGGCCCAGGACTCCATTGCCACGCAGAGCTGAAAAAGGTTATGTCATTAGTTTTAAGCAGTTTTTGCACTCCCATCTCTTAATCTGTGGTCTGTGCATGTAAGTCATGCTACTGACTCTGACCACACTTCTGAAGCAGGGCAGAGAGAAATGCTTTGTTTGAGCACAGACAACTGAAGTCAAACAATTTTAATATGTTATATTTGAAATATGCATGAAGAATAGAACTACTTGATACACATGCTATACATATATAAAAAAATACATTATAGCACTATGGCTTTCCTCTTGATCTAAATCAAATTTGTGAACAACAGTCTATTTTGCTTTCCCTTCTGAGGCGCAGACTGGAATAGGACACCATGAGCAACCACTGAATACACTGCAGATGATTAACAAAACTACTAGTTTAGCACTGATAAAAATTATTTGGACTCTGATCAATTTGCTAATGAACAGAATGCAGGTTTACAGAGCATCAAAACACAGAAGTGATTTGCGTTGCAGAATGTGAAGTTCCCCTATTGCTGACAACAGTTTCACTCTGGAAATGTAGAAACATCCCATTATTTATTAAATCATCACGTGAGTAATTTACCCCATGAGCTACATTGAGTCTATAGCTCCTGTGAAGCAGCCAGCTGTAGTATATTCCTCGCACAAGTAGCAGGAAACCATCGGCAAATTGCAGCTGTGTGCCCTGGCCATCCCGGACAGGTGACCTGATCAGCTCTTCAGTTGGCACAAACGAGTAATTTGCACCATCTGAAGATACAGCTCCTGGGTCCAAGAAGAGACAGACTTGCCACTGGAATATGCAGAAACCACTTTGTCTGCCAACATCCTCTTTACTAAGAGCCTGTGCAGTGGGCAGTTTCTCAGTCATCTGCTTGCACAGACTCTAAATTTCTTCAACAACTGCTGATTTTACAGGAGGAAGAGGCTCTGCATTTGGAAAAACACGAGCCCCTCCTCTGGTCTCCTGGGCTGTCTTTGGGCTTCTTCCAACTAATGCAGCTAAAGCAGGTTTGTCTATTGGCATGCGTAGTTCTCCCAGCACAAATTTACTCCTCTTCAGATAGTAGAGAAGGCACAGCACCTCTTCCACCTTCCCAGACAAGGATCAGCTGGAGGATCATATCTGGAATGTCCAAGTTTAGAAATTCAAGCTTTAAAGATATCCAAGAAAAAAAAGCAGCAGCCGCCTCAAAATTTTGCTTTAGGGGTCTTGGGAAAGTAGGTCTAAAGCCATATTTGAAGTTAAATTGCAACTTATGTACAAAATTCAGGCACACTGTAAAAATTAAAGCTGCTCCAGAGATACTTTCAGCACGAGTCACAGTTTCCTGCCAGATTTTCTAAAAAAATGGCTTTGGCATTTGAAAAAGTTATTTGCAAAGAGTTTAATGCAGACTGATAAATGTGGAGGTTTTTTGGTGGAGTGTGTGATTAGTCCATTGAAACATAATAGACCAGCACACCAAAAAGCTTATTTCATTAACACTATTTTTGAAATAATTTAAACTTTATTGTTCAGTTTTGGTGACTAATTACTTTATAGTTTTCTTTTGATTATAGCCAATTATCATCTTTGAGATGACCTCTGGAGTCGACATACTGCATTTCAAATAAATCTGTGAATCTGAAATCTGTATCTACAAACTCTATTTTCAGTCTAGCTTTCTTCTATTACTGCATTAACTTGGTATTACTGTTGCTGCATGTAGATTTTAGCCAACTAAAACATGACAGAAAAATCTGAGAGATGCCTTGTTTCACAGGAGTAGTATCTTCAACAGTGTGACACTACAGAGCCACCTCCGAACTCAAGTCACAGCTGTGCAGTGCTGAATCCTGACGGTGCTTGTCATCTCTTGCTGTAGCTGTTTGTATCTGCAGCCAAAAATTCAACATCCTTTTGGTCTAATTCTGCTGTGACAGAATAAGCTATTGCTCCATTTGTCCAGATGTGCTGTTTGGTGCCAGTGTCATTGGTGAGCGACCGCAAATGCGTTCTTTTGATTTTCTTTGCTAGTCTTGCAAAGCACAATAACATTGAACTAAATATCATAGAAAATCCACACAGGAGGAATGATGCAGTATAGCTGCCAGTTGTGTCCACAAGCCAACCTGTAGGAAAATAAATCATGGGTTTTTAAAGGCCACCAAAATTCTGATAATTTACAAATTCTGTGATCAACAGGAATTTTATAAACTTCTGGAGTTATCACATATAAATACAATCAAACAATGTGGGTTTACATCACCATCATTATACTTCTACATCCTGGGGCAGGGAGGAATTTGTCCTCAGCAGGCAGATAAGATTTTTATGGGCTTTTGTTTAGAGGTCAAACCCATGAGAAAAGGCACAGCAGTCATCACCACAATACTAAATAAACATCTTTCAGCTGCATAGATTTAACTGGCAGTCTTTAGACATGCTTAGAGAGCCCTGGGATTAGATACTGTGCACATAAGATCCTCATACAGAAACATCTAGTGAGTTATGCCCTAGGCTCATGCATCACTTAAAATAATTCCATTTTGCAATATTTTTTTGCTATGGAAAATTAAATTAAAAGCTTCAGAAGCAGAGATTAATTGGGAATTGATAAGACATATATATACATGGCTGTTTGAAAAAAGATCTCTGTCCTTCCACAATATTCAAAACTGTGTCAAGTTCTTTTCCAAGAATAATAGGAGTACAGCTCTCATCCTTACTTCACTGTAATGGAACCAATGGGGAAAATGGTGGTTAGGTATTACAGTGATGAGCCTGTGACTAAACAGTAGTAAAGCTGACTTACCTACCTGTTCAAAGCAGTCTGGAGATGAAGAGAATGAAACTCTCTTTAGGTTACATTTCCCAAATCATGTAATTTCACAGTGAAATCTCTTGTTCCCTCTACTTGCATAATTTCTGAACTACGTGAAGTGGTGATGCAACAGCTTTCAGAAGCCTCATTCCACACTGTTTTGTTTTTTAAATTTCAACTCACTCTATATGTAGAAATCACCTCATCAAGACAGGGCTTAAATGGGATCTAGAGTCTTATGAAGGTCTAAGTGTGTTATTTCCCTGCCCAGGGTCTACCTCCACATTCAGTGTGCGTTTGCTGTCCTTCCTCTCCTTTTACATTACACCAATAGGTAAATCTGAAGTAGTGATAAGACTATAGGAAAGTCATTTGTGAACTGACCTGCAACAGGAGGGCTCACTAGATATGGAATGGCATGCAGAAAATACACGACACCCAGTGCTGATGATAAGGAAGAAGTTCCCACTACATCTGCCGTCACAACAGGGATCAGCGTTACATAGGCTCCATCGAAGTAGCCAAAGGTAAATGAGAAAGGCACAAGCAAGGGAAAGTTTTTGAGAACTGGCAGGAAAAGACAACAGAGGCCATCCATTCCCACAGCAAAGAGGTAGCAAAAGTGCCGATGCTTCTTCAGACACCTGCAAATTTCAAAACAGAAAAGAAAAAGATTAGCACTGGACACAGCATCTCAGTTTCTATGTCCTGGCATGCAGCACTTCATTCTCTCTCTCTCTCTCTCTCTTTTATATAGGTCAAATTTAAGTCAATTTTCTTACATAGTCTTCAAGATGAAAAGGTCAACACTGATGAGCCCAGGTAGGGAAAACTGCCCACCTACAGCTGCAGAAACATCTGGTAAGCAGCAGCCCATGCTGCCTGCCGTGTTCTTCGGGCTGCCCCTAATGAGGGGAGCCGCTCCACTGCCAGGATTTTGCAGCCCTCTGAAGTTTCAGTGTTCAAAGCAGTATTCCATCAGGCTTTATATCCCAGCTCAGCAAGGTGCTCCCAGTATTATGCAAAAAATATTACAGTATACCTCTCTTAGCTGTGATCCTTCGCATTAAGCCCTTAAACACTGGAGATACCGTGAGCTAAGTGAGATGGCAATTCCCTTTCTCCCTGCCCCACAAAACCAATGATTGATTTTTCCTCACAAACTGAATACGCACAAAGAATGTGTCCTTTAGATCAAAATCCTTCTTAATGTAGCCAGTCTCTACTGATGTTACAGATGCTGCACACAGATGTTTGGAGTGAGCTGAGTTAGCAAAGCACGGTGAGTTCTCATATACTAGAAAATATATAGTTTTAGGTCAGTTCTTCTGAGTATGTGCCTGACAGTGTTGGGCCAGACCCTTGACCCTTTTCCATGCTTCTGTGCCTCCCCAGCAGCACAAAAGAGATGGAAAGGCAGAGGAAGTAGAGTGAGATCCTCTATAAAATAGGTACAGAGGATCACACTCAGCATACCTCAGGCAGGGGGTCACATTTCCACTGTCAAATACAACAGCTTTGCACAAACGCATCATTTCTTCAGGAGAAAATTAAACCAGCAGAGTTGAACAAACTCAGAAGAGACAAAAACACTAAATAGTAAGCATTTCTGAAAGTTAGACTGTGTGTTGTTGGGTTTTTTTTAAAAGTTACACATCCTACAGAAAAAGTCCATAATGTTAACGTTTGTATGTATTACACCTCACTTGCATCCAGCCTGCCACCAGCTAAAGCTTATACTTGCTTAGCCATAAGCCATTACCTTCTGTCTGTTAGCCATCCAAAGGTGATATTACCAATGATGTCTATGACACCAAGTATGGACATGAGGAAGGCAGCCTGGTGATGACTCACTCCAACGCTCAAAGCATAAGGCACTAGGTAGACAAAAAGAGGGCTACAGCCATATGCCATAAATAAAACTGACACTGCCAGCACCATGAAGCCTGGCATCAGTAAAAAGTCATATTCCTTCCATGAACAGTAGCATAAAGATTCATGAGACCACACTTTGATTAAAGGTGAACAGATGGACATTCGCTTTAAGTCTCGTTTCTCTGCTTCGGGGACATAATCCTGTTCAAGAACCTCAGCAGCAGTTTTACAGTCCTCCTTAAGAGCAATAGGCCGCATCAAGGCACCACAGACACAGAGGTTTAAAACAAAACCTCCCAGGATGAGTAAAGCTCCACGCCAGGAAAACTGCTCGATTAAGAGCTGGACCACGGGGGCCAGGATGAAGGTACCGATTCCACTTCCTGACATGGCTATTCCATACGCCAGCGCTTTCTTTTTGTTGAAATATTTGCCCACCATCGCGATGGCTGGAGAATAACAAAGTGCAAACCCAAGTCCTAGAAAAGAAAGCACAGTGCAGAGCATGACATATGGAACACATTAAATTAAACTACATAACCTACTTTCATTAGCACAAATGCATAGGAAGCTTTTTCTGATTCTGCATCACGCAGCTCAGCCACAGTGTGACGAGAAACCAGGATGACTCCTTTATTCCACAGTCAGGGTCACTGACTTGACCAACCTAATGAATCATCATTAATCCACGATAACAAGGCTCAGAAAGAAGTGATGGGGTTCACTTAATAGCAAGAACAAGGACGATCAATAAACATCCAGAGACATCCTGGATGCAAGATGAGGTCTTGCCCCAGGGTCTGCACAGATGCTGGCACTGGGCACACTGTCCTGAGGAGGCACCACTTTGTGTTTCGGTCTGTTGCAACCCTGAACATTAATTTTCAGGTCTCTGAAACACAGTACAAAGAGTCTGTCTCTGTTACTAATATTCTACAATAAACCATTTTTAGTCAGTTAAACAAACTCCACACAGCAGCTGCTTGGAGTCCTGACCATTTTAAATCCCTGCCTACAAGTAAAGAGGGGGGAAAAGCCTCAGAAAATAAAGCCATGTCCAACTTAGTAAACAAGTGAGATCCATCTCTTGGACTGGGAAAAAGATTGTGGTCTCTGCTGCAGAACCAGAGAGCAAATTTTAATCATCAAATGCTTGCCTTAACACTAAAACATATAGTTCTGAATCAGCTGCAGAAATGAGTTCCTGACTAGGGTTTTGGAGCATGTCCTACATTGAGGGTAAAACAGTCCCCACTGCCTTTGGCAGAACTTGCCAATAGAGGAGATAATCACCCAGCGCTATAACCAGCTTGCCACATCCTCCTCAAAGGCCGCACTGTGCCGGGCGGGCGCTAAGCCTGCCAGGACAGGATAAGTGGCTTAGAGGGACTCCGGGCTGTGGGTGCCCACTCTGGCACCCCTCAGGAGGCGAAGGGAGGAGCAGAGAGCTGGGGTTGGACCTGTGTGGGCACCAGAGCCGGAGGAGCAGCCCTGAGCTAGACATCATCACTCGAGAGCTGTGAAAATCATTCTCTATTTTGCATACACACCATTTATTTTTTAGTGAGTTGGCAGGGGGAAATAGGTCCCCAAAAAAGCCAGTAAATGTCCTGTGAAAAGTGGAAATGCAAAGTTTGGGACTGAAAACCTCTTAGAAGGAACTCTGCTACTTACTGCAATTCCCCATCTCACCTCTGCTTCGCTCCTCACAGTGTCAAGTCCTGCAGCTTTTATGGATTTAGACCTTCACCGGTTATGCTCCCACCTCCTCTCTGGGGTGGGGCACCACCTCTAACCTTTACCGACAGTTCACCTCTCCATTAATCAGTCCCCACAGACTAGAAGTTCACTGCTCGTAGAATTGGCTCTTTACAACTCCATGTACAAAGTGCAACTGCTTTGCCACCTCAGTATTCACAGCAGTTCTCACTAAGGAAGCCTCAGTGGCATTAGCATGGTATGTGGCAGTCCCTCAAGTTACAAGGAGCCTTTTTATTTGTTATGAACACATTTTTCAAAGATTAACATTGTAATACAGGAGTGACATGCACTACAATAAGGATTTTATTATTTTTTTTTTTAAACAAATAAGCTGTTGGCAGCATGTGAACTGCAGTAATGCCACCAACTTGTTACTAAACAGCAGGGGACCAAGTACAAGGGCTTATATCACCGTGGCTACCAGGTCAGTATTAGTGAGGAAGGAATGTCAGTGTGACCATGGGCACCTCTCAAGTTCGTCTGTGCACAGCAAACAGGGAGATAGGACAGAGCAAAGATATTTGTTACCACCATACCTGAAGGCAAATGGAGGAGCTGCTACAGCAACACTACCAAGCAGCAACTTGTTTGCTTTTCAAATGGAATGTGATGCAGACAAAAAAAAGATGCACAGCTCAGGTACCAGGTATTCACCCAGTGCTCCTCTGCCCACTTACTCCTTTGTTTTGATTTAAACTCTTTTTTTTAATACGCAATATTTGGGGGCAGTCTAGAACTCCTACCATAACAAGCTCCTCCCAAATCACAGGCAAAAAAGGAAACATTTGTATATCACCTGCAACAGGAGCCCTTCCTGACCTCCCATAATTTCAGAACTTCATCCATAGTCGTCTCTCTAACAGAAGTTAAAGAGTTCCTTTTGCAGCATGCTGCATTTGGGCTGTATGAGACTCACTGAGTGCTGAAGCCCTCACAGGGGCAGCCAAAGCCTCTATTTTACAATGAAGGGAACAGGTCTGAGTATCTCTATTGACCAGTGCGGTGGTAATATGACATGGAGAAGAGATCACCCCTCTTCCTGATGGTGATCTTCCTTCCTGAAGGAAGGACCATCATTTTTAATATTCCTGTGTTGTTTTCCTGGCAGGAACAAAGGGGCTGAATGCCTCCTACCTGTAAGGACTCCTAATGATAAGTAGAGATGTTCCAGGCTGGTGGCGAATGAACTCAAAATTAGTCCAGCAGATGCAAGTAGGCCTCCTAGCATGATACCAACTTGGCAGGATACATGATTACTGATTAAACTCCCAAGTGGTGCTTCAAGGAAACAAATAAAGCTGGTAGTTAATGGCAGGTCCTCACACACAGTTTGTTCCAACAGTCAAGGAAAAGAAAGCAGTAGGCAAGCAGGAGAAAACGGTGATCACAGCTACACAGAGTGGTCTTCCAACCTCCCCTCTATCACAATGGTGTGAGCACCAAAAAACTTCTAGAAAACATCTTCCTGAAAGTCAGGATAAAACTGAAATTTACAGTAGCTTTCTCAGCAGCCATTTTAGTAGATCAAAGTCATTACGGGACACAGCTACTCTGCAGCTTTTGGGGTCAAGAGAGGCCACAGCGACAGCCCACACTGTTCATTACTCTACACTTACAACACTGAGACCTTTCCCCACCTGGAATTTGCACTTCAGCCCTCAGTAATTTCAAGCGTCCTTCCTCGCTCCTCCCTGGCCTTGAGGGCTCTGCTTCAGACCCAAACAGGAGAGGTCTCATCTTTTGGACCCTCTCCTGCACTTCTCCAACGTTGATTGCTCCCAGATCATCTTGTCTCCATCATGGGGTGTCATCACCAGCCCTCCCCCTCTCCGCTACCTGCAATGCCAGGGCAAGGTTATCCTTATTTCTCTTTTTTCCCAAGATATAACCTGGCTGACACAGGAGAGTTGCTAACATCTCATTCCAGCTGTGTCCCTGTGCCTTCGTAGCAATTCTCACAGATTAACCCTCTTCCACAGGATTAGGGCATGGATTTTCACCTAGTTGTACAGTTTTAAAGTAAACCCATAAGAAATTTGGTACAGCTGCTGCATTGATGCATGTCATTTTTAGTAACATTGAATTTTCTTTTAAGGGAAAAGATTATTTGTAAACATATAAGTTTGCTAAAAGGAGGGTGACTGTGACTTGATCTGAAGGCAAGGTGTACATCCTGTGCTAAGTCTCAAACATGATTCCAATCAAAAGGCAAAAGAGACAAGTGCTCAGTTAGTAGCTCTCAAACACGACTTGTCGACTAGACCTCGACAGAAGTACATTTCTGAAAACTTAGATCATTCAACAAAACAAAGTTCTGCTTCTTTTCTATAGTATGAAGACACTCCCTTCCTGCACAACTGTGCTGGGGGAAGCAGCTTGGATATACCATACCCCAGGGAGCCCACAGTATCTATTTTTCCCAGCTGGCTCCACCAACGTGTGAACATGCTAAAACCAGATGGACCTGAAGAAAAAGCAGCCACATTAGTCTTAAAAGGGCAATACACACCACAGAGCATCGTAGCACAGTCAACAATGGAGTGGATCCAAGCCGTTCTGGCATAATCCTGCCCAAAGTATGCCTGGAACTCCACAAAAAAAATGGAGATGCACCTAGGAAAGAAAACACGAACACCAATCTGTTGAACATGGGATATTTGCCTCACAGAAAACACCGGTCTCACTCTTCAGGTATAAAGAGTACCCACTTGAAGGTCCTCTCCAGCTCCCAGGAAATCAAAGCTGTGGTGTGCCTAAATCCCAACGAGGTGGAGAAATTTTTAAACAGTTTCTAAGGGATACTGAAAATGAAGGGCTACCTTAATGCATGAGGGACAAGGCATGAAATGATGTGTGCAAGTTGAATAATTCCAACAGCAGTCTGTGTAAGGCAGCTAGGCTAGAGTGATTCAACCAGAGAAGAATCCTTGCTTTGCACTGGCAACAACTGAATCACAAGTTGGTGTCCAACTATTATCCCAACAGTGGGATTAGACTATTAAACTGATGTAGAACGTAATTCAGACAGATAACTACTCCAGAGAGATTATGAACATTATAATACCACACGTTTCTCACTGTGGTATCTGCTGCTAGATTTTTATAACTCATATTATTTTTAACTTAAATGAAATTGAAGTTGTAATTATCACCAGCAATTTATAGCCCACATCATGATGTTGCTTCCTAGGTACACAAAGCTCCAGCCCTCCAATTCTTCACGGACCTGGTTGCTCACTAATGGTGGCATTCATATCTGCACAAATTGGCAGAGCAGGGCCAGCATAGTACCTATAGAGCCAACACCACCTATAGCTACGTGTTCATGGATGCACAAGCGCAAAGCAAGTGAAAAGCGACTCCTCATGAACAGAGAGTCAAAACACAGCAGGAGCCCATGGACCTTCTAACAGTTTATTGAAATGCTTCCAGGAGGGGTTACTTTGCTCTGCTTAACGAGTGTTACTGTTCTACCTGTCTCTGCAGGGGAATGGATTAAAAGCCTGCATAGTTTCATTCTGGTTTCTGGATCAGCAAGGCATCCCTTTTCCTCCTCTCTTTTTTCCTCCTGCAAATCAATGAACAACCACTTCCTTCAGCTTTTTTCTTGCACATACTTCATTCTTATATATACTTTAGATGTGTGCCAGCCATTAGATGATTTCTTGGATGTAACACATTTCACATGTGAAAAAGGAATTAAATCCACTAGGAAATTTCTACTGTTATTATGGAATTGGTACATCTGCATATATGAACTAACACTGTGACAATGTTTCCATGCCCCTTTTATGCTGTTGACTCCAAGACCCTAGACTTTAGATCCTTAAACGTGGTAGCTTTATTTTAAAAGAAATGTAAAATTTAGGTAGGAAACACTGTATTTACTTTATACTGACTGTCCAACAAGACACTGTCTCAGTGTTCCTCACTTACCAGGGTGCTTATCTCTCTGCTTAATATAGCTTACATGTCCATGTTCACACACACCAGGCTCCTCTGTCTCCAGTCGACATCAAAGTCACCCAACAGCAGCTGTGGAAGCCATCTCACCCCAGATGTATACATTATGTTTATGTAAGGCAGCAGTCTATTCCTGTTCTTTCTATTTTTGAGAAGTATTTTTGAGAAAATATGTTCTGCATATTTCAGATACCAGAAGGGTATAGAGAGGGGTCGCCTCTCTAGGGCATGGACCTTCTCAGGCAGGATGGTACACGAAATGCTTGCAGTAGGAGAAGGGGGTATTTACAGGTTTCTCAGATAGACTCAGGAGCCAAGCAAATCCACTGGGACTAGCAAAGAAGAGCACGGCTGTAGGGTCAGAGGGACACAGCAGACCCGAAGAGACCCTACATGATTCCTCCCTCCCCGACCAAACCACCACAACCTGAAATAATGCTGCCTGCCCGAGGCGTTGATTCTGCAGAAAATCAGGGAAAGGGTGTTGAGAGACAGAGCAGCTGTCAGAGGAGGCGAGACTAAAACCAGAGGGCTCATAATCCCTCAGCCATCCCCACAGCCTCAGGGATTTCAGGAAACCTTTAAAAACATAGCAAGAGAGAGGGTTGTAGCTAGCCAGAACAACCCCTGCAGCTGTGGGACATCAGGGGAGATCCCAAATCCTCTTCCTAAGGGGGGAAAAAAAGAATAATGAAGGGGTAATGCCACAAACAGGTCAGAAAGACAAGAAGCAGCCCCTTTACCTCGTCACGGCCCTGGTACAGATAGTGACGAGGAAGCAGCCGGCAACGATCATCCACCCCCAGCCTCCATCGGGAGGGCCGGCATGCCGGGCCCGCCGGGCCGAGGCCATGGCGCAGGCTGGGGCGATTCCTCCCTCCTCCCCGCCTCAGTGGCAGGGGACGACTCCGGCCGGCTCGCCGAGCGCGGGCCGGGGCTGCCTGGCACATGGGTTACTGGCCATCTGAAGGGAGAGAGAGAGAAAAAACAGGCAGAGGGGGAAGCAGGGTACATCGCACGCGCTGTGACCTGCGCGGCTGGGCTAGGACGTACTGCTTCGGCTCTATTGCATAGAAGTGAGGGGTTTCTTTCAAACGCAGTTTAGGAAAATTCGTTGGAAGCAAGACTGCCATCAGAATTTGGCCATGTGCCTGGTATAATTTATTTCAGGGTAATTTGCCCAGCAGTTACATCCTAGCACATGATACCCTTTTCCCCCMCAAATGTCACAGCACATACATGTAAGTCACACACTTCACTGGTGCCAGTCACTGCAGATCATTTACCTCCCGTGGGCTCCCCCCGCTCACACCAGTCCCTGCCCTGAATTGTATTTTCAATTGCAGTCTCCACTCAAAGTAGCTGTTCTTCCTCGTACGCAATTTAGTGTAAAATTTTTGTTTGAGGGAATAGTTTTCACCTTTGTATGAAAAGGGAATATTCACTGCAAAATCAGAGCAGATCTGATGATGAAATGACCCCCCTGTTCTCACAAGCCAAACCCTAGATGAAGGCTATAATCAGGCAGGACACAGCGACTTCATTTTCTGAGCATAGACGATTCCCTGAAGGTTAGAGCTAGCCTGTCCCCCTCTTCCATCCACTTAAATCAAAGTCGTGTCTGCACCCAGGCCATAATGCAGGCTCTAAATGCACACGGAGTGCTGCAGGAGACCAAATGACACGCACTGGACCCTAGATGAGTAACTGCGTCATGTGTGTTGGGGTAGCTCTGCTAATGCTGTGGGTGTCACCAGAGCGTGGGACCAGCGGCCCTTAGTCCTTTCTGCATCAGTGACTGCATGGCTGGGCGAGACCGACGGACCTGGGACACCCCGTTTTGCTCAGTGCAGGAACACGCAGTGCCGGCTGTCAGTGCTGGGTTTCAGACCGTGTTTTTTGCCATCACCAGCAGGCACCAAGCCCCTGGATGAATCAAAGATTTATAAGACATAAGCAAACTATCTGGGATGTCTTTCAGTTTTGCTTGGAGAGAAACCTCAAATAGCTTCTACATGAAGCTGTGACAGATGCTGAATATGCAACATTGCCGCTGACAAGAACCCCAGGCTTCCCAGGAAATGTTACCTGTTACAGCACGTAAGAGGGCTGCAGAACTACTCAGAAGTGCAACTCAGGAAAGCAGCTACATGGCTAATAATGTGCCTTCTCAG
Source organism: Oceanodroma leucorhoa (assembly GCA_030449065.1). Classification (NCBI taxonomy): domain Eukaryota; kingdom Metazoa; phylum Chordata; class Aves; order Procellariiformes; genus Oceanodroma; species Oceanodroma leucorhoa. Next base: position 4,561,190 of record JASVER010000083.1, on the reverse strand, counting down.
TCCTTGAAGCTGCTCAGCCAGGTGATGCTCAAGGCTTGGCTCTGCAAAGCCCAGAGCCAAACCTAAATATCACCACAGGTGAACCTTTGAGAAGTATTCATCAGCTGCCTCCCTGAGATATCAGAAGGTGCATCTCAAAACCATTAAAAAATTATTTCAAGAAAACATATACACATTGCCAAACTTAAAGGTGAACAAAATAGGAGAAAACAGGAATGACAAAACAAACAAAACCCACAACACGTTGAAAGCTTAGCTGAATTCCTACTAGGCTGTAGGACCCTGTAACAACACTCTACAAGAGAATCAGTGGCCTCTTTTTAAAAAGGTCTGGTAGTCTTGTGATTTAAAAAGTGTAAGAAGCACTGTCCTAATCTACCTGCTTGGCTTTCAAAGCCCAAGAATTGCAGCTGATCATACAGGGCACGATCAAGCCCTATATGCTAATGCAACTCAGCCCATAAATGTTAAAAACAGGAAAACCAAGTGCAATTTTCAAAGACAGAGGTTAAGTCCAAAAGCCAGTGGCTAAGTCCAAAAGCCAGTGGCTGTGCTGTTGTATGAGGCATCTGAACTGCCACAGGAAGTGAACAACGAAGAGAATGGCTCGTAACCTCACAACAAAATGTGTGCTTGTCAACGCTTTTGAGCAGTGATTTAAGGTTTGAAACAATATCCTTGAAAAATATCAGTGAATAAAAATATCCACAAAAGATGCCAAAACTGTATTATACTGCCGTCCAGTTACACAAGCTAAAAAAACTACCATTAAATATCTGTTCCAGGTCTTTGTGTATTCCTCAAGTACCATTTATTTTTGCCTCTGTGCTAGTCAGCCTGTCAGCTATCACATTTTACTTCAGGCCAAAAATGCCGTAAACTATTTGGAAATAAAAGTTACTGTCCTATTTTCTCTCTTCGTATAATAGGCTTTGCTAATATTTATTTATAAGTAAATATTTGTATAAAGTTTTCTAATGATTCAGAGCCCAAAGCAATGCCCACGATAAGCATAACATGTACTAATGCTGTCTTTATTATTCTCTTCTCCTCCACTGTCACAAACTTCTGTTTCGTCCTAAGTTAAATTGTATTATGAAGTCTTTGCAAGGTCTGTGTTATTCTCTCTGTTAATATGGATTCTAGCACAACAGGGATCTTCACTGCAGCACGAAGTACTATTACAATGTAACCCACACTAATGAACTAGAAGAGAGCTCAGGTATGATAAAAAGAAAATCTCTAATGACCTGCTTTGCTTGTCACTTCCGTGGCTCTTTGGGGAGATACACAGTGCTCCGCTCTGCCTGATTACGTAAATCCTTCACTCTGTATGAAGGATAGGCCACCTCTCAAATGGGACATCTGACATAGCTACGGTTTGGGTTATATAGCAATGGTCATAGCAGCTCACAAAGATCAAACAAGAATTCACGGCTGGGGTTACAAGAGCTTTTGTAAGCAGCCACCAAACCTGGTATCTCATGCATAGAGGCTCCTAAGTGAGTTTAAAGGCTCCCAGCTGGATGCAATCTTTACAAGTTCATTCCTACAGCTGATTAGAAAAACCACACAAAGCAAATGAGATCCAAATGAGTTTACGATTTCAAACCTCATCTTCGAGGCATTCAATTGCTAGGACATACATACATAAAAGATCAATGAAAGCTCTGGAATGGAGACCAGGACAGTTTGCCTTTTCTGACACAACTTTCTAATACACAGCAAAAAAATGCCAATGCAGCTGACAGAGCTTTCTGAGCAGCCTCTGCAGGTGCCCACATGACCCCAAGGACATCACTGGCCTCTTCACAAGCCTTGTGACATTTTGCTTGAAGTATAAAGTTCATTTTTTGACCTTACCTATTTGCTTCAGGACAAACATACAGCAGTGTCAGTGTGTACCCGCACCCTCCTTCCCTCCCCACAATGTTCTGAAACAAACTCTGACACAAACACAGAGAAATTGAGGAAAAAAGGTACAACAGATTGGGTAATGCAGTAAAATAAGAAAGGACATGCGTTGGCAAGTATAGAATTATTCACAACATCTGTGAGGGAGGCTGAAAATGCCTGCAGTCAAAAGTTAGTTAGAGGATGCTGGGCACGTGATACAGAAGACACATCCATGGACTTGCCACTTGACACACACGTTCTGTATTTGCCTTCCAGCATGTGCCGCTAATTTGTGAGCAGACCACACATCTCATGTGTTGAATCCATCCAGACAACAGACAATTTGCAGGGTTTATATTACATTTTGAGTAAGCTGACATGAACTAATGACTGATTCTTTATTTTTAACTAATAGGGTCAATTATACATGCCTTTCTGTATAGTTCCAAGCAACAACTGTCTTATTAAATATGTGCAAATATTGGATCAAGTTATCTGATGGCTAAGGCAGTGGTTACAAGATTCTTCATGCTGGATCAGTGAATGATCACATCATCAAGCAGTACAATTTAATGCAAACCACCACCACATCCCCATCTACTTAGATGGAAAACAAAATTCAACACTTTTGTGGGTGTCTGTGTCTAACCTAGCCACAAAAAAAGCTGATATCCAATCTAGCATGAAGCCAGAGCGGCACAAAGAGATTACCCCAATTTGGCAATAAAGTCTCCCATTACATTATCCTGCCAAGTTCACATGAACAAGCAGAACAAGTACCAGTGCTTTGCACCATGTGGCCACTTTGCATCTAACACTAAGGGCCTCAAAGGCAGATTTATTGTATTACTCCACGTTCAATATGTTACGTTCAAATGCCTGGATGTTTGAACAGCCCATAAGAACCCATGACAGCCACCTGAATTAACAGGGCACTGATAAAGTTCAAATTATTTTGCTCAAGGGTTTCCTGGCAATCACAAGTAATGCCATGTGGTGGAGTTTGCATAAGCACATGATACATCACAGAGAGATCCTGAGCAATTCAGACGTACCTCTGCAGCACTTTTGCAGAGTCTTGGCAAGGCAGGGCTTCTTATTTTGGATCTGAGCAGTATCGTTCCCTGCCCCTTCTGGAGGGATGAAGATTTCATTTCAAGTTCTGATTATTAAGGGTTCAGGAGGAAGTTCCAGGAATGCCAGAAGGGATAACAGTAACCCTTCAATAAGCAGAAATAAACACAAAATCTTTCAGAGGAGTCAACAATTGCCACATACAGAGCCCTAACTAATTTTAATGCACATACAGCGATAGCTGGGTGCCAGGACCTCAGCCTAGATCTCTGGCCCAACTTCCCAGGCAAGCTTCAGATGGGGTCTGAGACCCTAGTTAGCATTTTAGCTGTACATTAACGTACTTGGGAAGAATTTGATGACATATCAGGCTAAGCAAACATAGATTGGGTATTTGGTTACATGATCACTTGCTGTTATTTTCACAGAACCCTGCCTGCCAACGTACACATTAACAGCAAACACTGAACGAGGTTACAAGCAACCAAAACCAACCATATTATAAGAAATGCCTGGCCAACATAGAAATAGGCCACCCGACCTCCCCATAGTAGGATCAGTGCAAACCTCATCTCCTTGACTTCACACCCGCTTCAGGGAGAACTATGCCTGTCACAGCCACTGAACTAATAGGTAAATTAAATAATTACCTTTCTTGTTGCTGCACATGTCTGATAAACACTTATTATGGCATCTTCGCAATTTTATTCTGAAGTTAGAAAACTTAATTTGCTTATACCCTGGTGCTGTTTGCTAATTATGCATATTGTAGTTAGCACAGATTGTGGACTCCGCAAATGAAGTGGAAGAGGCAGAAAGCACATACTTTGAGCAACCATGTCCTCCCCTTCCCAGCCCTACCTTGGTTTGCTCTCATGTTGCACCTTTTTCTTAACCTTTCTGGTGCAGGATAAGACACTTATTGCATATCTGCTCCACCTTTAGCACTGTAAGGCCTGATCCCTACTGGCAGCGCAGGTTGCTATTATAACACATCTCAAGAAGTGCATAAGAGTTCCCGCTGCTTGAGACAGCTAAAGGAAAGCAGGGTTAAAAGAAAAGCTCATGAAAGAGCTCTGCACTTCGCAACCTTTGCTAGATAATTTTCACTCAAGCATTAAGTAAATGTGCTTTGCCATGAGTTCAAAGAAGATGTAAGCAGGGTGAAGGTGGCAACAAATTCTGCTGATCCCTAAGAAAGCCTCAGTTACCCAGCATGCCCTGACAGTTCACTGAGCAGTGACTCTGTTCCCCAAGTTAATACGCTGGGTTTAATTTGGCAGGATAAATAACCTACCAGTTACTTCAGCAGCTGTTTTTTGAGAACCCTGCAAAGAAAACAACTGGTCCTGAGAGCATCTCCCTTACTCAGTCTGCTCAGCCAGCAGAAAGGAGTGGGTGAGGTTACTAAAAAGGCACTACTATAACCTTGCACCTCATCACGAGGTCCCTTTTGCTGGGGAAAGGAGCACAGAAATCCACGGCAGCCTAGCAACTGGCCAGCACAGCAACGGGAGCCACTGGCCTTTCAAAACATGGCACGCAGCCAGCAAAGCACTCGCCGTCCCCTCCGTCTGCCCCTCCTTCCACCGTAAAGATTTTCCTCTTCAAACAAATTGATTCAATAATGATATCGCAACAGTGTGAAGTGAAGACCCAAACCATTTGTGTGACCAAGGACGGAGGAATAACAGGTACAGTCACACCAGCCTGCCCGGGGACCGGGGGTTTGCTTTTTTCCTACCTTGTTCAGCTGCTCCATTTACAGCGTTGATGTACCTGGGCAGCTCCAGCATCTCAAGAAATGCTACCTCACCTGCCAAACAGTTTGGAACAGACACAAGGTCAGGTTTGTATCACAGTTGCCCCACGGCAGGAGCACACAGCCCCCCGACCGTACTGGGGGTCTCACCCCGCTACTTTCTGCTTCTTCGCACTATCCTGGCTACAAAAAATTAAAATGGCTGTGCATTAAGATGCCTTTGCAATTTCTTTCAGAGCTGTATGGAAGGATTTTGTGCAGTTTATCCCAAAGGAGCTGCCCCAAATATGTATACCAGTATAAATAAGCACAGAATCCAACACTTACTTTTACCTGTTTGATAATACAGAGATGCACATGAAAGAAGAATGAGAAGGAGACTTATCTAGATTTCTTTCTGGATCAGTGTATGATACATACATACACATAAACTGTGCGTGCCATTTTCTACCTTCACAGCGATGATGGGTTGGGTGAGGCCTGAGAAACTTGTGACAGTCTCTGTGTCCAAAACACCAGGGGACACTCCCAGAACAGCTTCATTCACACCAATGAATTTAAACCCTATTTTTCTTGTGAACAACAACGTACACAGCTTTCAAAGCCRCTTTGAGAACATTTGTGCAGATGAATTTTATGAAAAACAAGTATAAAGCAGCTTAAGCATAGCTGGAGAAAATTCATTAATGCTTAGAGTGAAAGGTAATGGAATTGCACATATTTACTACATTTACCACACTACGCACCTAGCTCTAGGGCAGTCTTAATATTTTCCAATATTTACACTATTCATGTAGCTCTAGGACAGTTCTACTCTCTTTCTTACTTTTCTTGACCTTAAGATTGTACCAGGCATTAATTATTTGTAGTCATTTGCTACATTTATTCATGTTAATCTCTTGCTTTAATACTCTCACTTTGTTCCCTTTTCTCTGACTGCTGCATCTTTGATTAAAAAAAAAAACAACAACAAAACAAACCAAAACCCCAAAAAACAGAAGAAAAGAACTATGAATAAAAAAGAATAAAAAGGGCACAGAATGAGTAGCAAAGGATAGAAGAAGGGGAGAGAGAGAGAAAGAAAAATGTTAGATAACAAAGAGAAACATTGTATGTGCTATGTGACACTGGATCGTAAGAAATGTGTGAGATTAAATATTTAACGTGTTTTGAAAGACTTAATTTTTTAGGTCTTGAAGGATCAAGGATGACCTTATCTGTAACAATCTGCAGTAGAGAAATGAGCTTAAACCAAGTAGCAGGTTAAAGGGAAGACAGAAAACTGTCAGAATACTGATTACCAATTAATAGCCTGATGACCTTCCTGTCACAGGTTTCTCTAATTCCACGGTGTCAGGGATCTCCCTTCCCCACTGACCAGTGTCCTCCCCAGAGGCTTGCTAGCCCCTTAACTCATTTCCTACATCTCATCAAATACGGTAGAGCACATGTAAGTGGGACGCAGTATTTGATATGAGCACAGAAGATGCCGACAGCTGCAGAATCAGCTTCTATCAACTGGATTGTCAAGAAATGGCACTTTTCAGCCTCCTTTTGCTTCCCCCCCACCTCCCCGCCCCGCCAGCAATTGCATACCATGGTAGGCGCTACAGTCAGCAGTCTGGCAGGCAGCTAAACTCCGAGTTGTTCCTAAATACACTGGAAGTAAAGACTCTTTAATTCTGTACAGCTCTTGGGATTCAAAGGCTACTTCTATTCTAATGTATTTTCTCCAATGAAGAGCTGTCCCATTCTGCAGCCTGGGTTAGCTATTTAACTGGAAAAGTACAGCTTGTTTTGCTTTCAGCAGAGGCTATTTATCAAGAGCTGTATGACTATGACTTTGACGTGCTTAAAAACAACCCAAGAGGTCCTTTCCAACCCTATGTTCCTAAATAAAAATAACTCCACTGAGCATCTTAAGGCTGCTACTCTATATCCTCAGCTTTCTTCTCTGCTTAGAGATGTCTCTGTCCAGCCTCTAGATAAAAGCAAAGTTTATGCTTTTCTGAGAAGATTGGTTGGTTGGTCCGCTGAAATTTTCCTTGTGCAAGCCAGTAAGCCTGAGGATTACGTGTAGCTATATAAGCAGGATACACATTCAGCTTCCCAGGTCTCCATAAATTCAGTACCTCTCCAGCACTGTTACAAATGGTTAACAACAAGAACCACTTACCTGAAAGTTCATTTAGGCAATTGTACCAGAACCAAAGTAAACAAAACAACAATAACAAAGTTTAAAAACAAACAAACAAAAACCAACCTGACTTTTAATTGCTGTCACAGCACTAACACAAGAAGCATATTAAGACAAATTGTAATAACTTTTTCCAGTTTTTTATCTATAATATACCTGCATAAATCTGGATGGTTTACTCTGCAAATCTTTAACCTCTTTTATACTTTTAAGGAGGGGTTTCTCTATGATACGATAACTTATTTGTATTCTAGTAGTACTTCGGGACTTCTAATCAGAGAGCCGGTGTCACAGTGCCAGGCATCATACAAATATCTAATAAAACTTGCCCACCATCCAAAATGTATCAAGATAGAGAAGATGAATCATATGAGAGCCCAGCTTATTAACTCCCATCGCTATCCTGAGCAGCAAATGTTCTTCATTTGCTTCAGTTTGTGCGTATGAGGGAGGGGGATGGATGTTGAAGAGGACAAACTGAACAAAGCATAGATGTGGGAACAGGAGAAGCAATGTGGAAACCAAAGGGATGTTAAACAGCTGGTAGAGAAGGGAGGTGCCAGAGAGGAGCACAGGTGAGTGGGGTGGTGCAAAAGAGGGGCGAGAGCTGAGAAAACTCCCTTTTACCCAAAAGAAAAAATAGCCAGAGCAGCAACATGGAAAAGATGGTAAAAAGTAAAGGTCATAGAACGGCACAACATCCATTAGTCACTCCCCTACCGAGAAGCCTGTCGCTGGGAAAGGAAGAGCTGCGCTGGCCTCCCACGACAATTGCTTTGCAACACTGACTCCTTAATTTGTCAAATTTGCCAGAAGTTGCTAAACCAAATGGCATGGCTAGAGCCCCAGCAGAAATAGTTACTGTCTGCTGAGTTGGTAGCACTCAGATCAAAAATGTAGTGTGAACTTCCCTTTTCTCTGGAAACCCATTGTATGGGGCTAACAGAAAAACAACGGCCTGACATAAGGGGTCTACAGCAAAAGGTTAAGCAAATTATAATGAAAACCTTTTGAGCCTTTAACATAGTTTCTGGCTGGGTTAGTCCTTAAATAATGAGGGTTAAGCATAGAGGGTAAAAAAATACAAAGGAATATTTTTGTAGGAAAATCCCTTTGCACAGAAAGCTTGACTTTAGCCTACTTAACCCCACCTGGAAATGTGCATTTTTGATTGACATTCTGAAAGGTTTTTGAACTAGCAAGCGCAGTGCTCACCACTTCACTTTTCACTGTGATGGAAATAACAGAGGGCTCAAGTACTTTCCTTGAGTACACGAAATTCGTGTGAGAAACCTTACTGAAATTCAAGCTGAGCCCGTCAGCACGCACACCCTTAGCAAGGTTATGGTCACGCATGTTCCATCAAACGTGTATTTTCCCCCTGAAAGGAGAACGCTACTAGTTGACTAACTGGTAGCCAACAGCCACACTGCTGGGGGTGGGGGCACGGTACCATCACTGTCTCCATTATAACATCTTTCTTTCCTCTTCCTGCAAATAAGTGAGAATAGCCAAAAATTGTTACAAAAAATATCAGGAAACCTTTTTGGGAGGAAATGATCAGCCTCTGCTGTCCAATATCTACAATTATACAACAAGACTTCTAAGACAATGTTTTGGAATTTTAGGTGTTGAGGGGTTGCTGATGACATATTGGTATATATTGAGAGCACAAGATTATGTCAGAATTGTCTGATGCTTATTATTTTTCTAGTATCTCTACATTTTTAAATCATAGAATCATTAAGGTTGGAAAAGACCTCTAAGATCATCAAGTCCAACCATCAACCCAGCACCACCATGTCTCAAAGTGCCGCATTTACACAGTTTTTGAATGCTTCCAGTGATGGTGACTCCACCACTCCCCTGGGCAGCCTGTTCCAATGCTTGACAACCCTTTCGGTGAAGAAATTTTTCCTAATATCCAATCTAAACCTCCCCTGGCACAACTTGAGGCCATTTCCTCTTGTCCTATCGCCAGTTACTTGGGAGAAGAGACCAACAGCCACCTCACTACAACCTCCTTTCTACATTTTCCTGATATTTCTAATATTTATTTCTAATTATTATTTTTAACACATGGTGGGTAGGCAACAGTTGTGGAAAGGTTTTTTGTTTGTTTGTTTACAGAGCTACCTATATGTTTATTGATTTATAATTACATTGCATTTATCTGTTACTTTTGATATCTATGACATATCATTAATGATGACTAAACATTTTGTCAAGCAATTCTCATTTACAGTTAAACTTAAGTATGTGGTAGTCCAATCATTTTCTGAATCATCAGGCACTTACTAATATCCCATTATATCCTTAAAGAAATGTTAACATACAACCATAATTGTTTGGCAATGCTGAAAAATGTTTTTATCCAAAGTGGTCTTCAGCTGACACTTTTCCTACATCTGGTATATTAATTTTTCTATCTTCAGGAAAATCTTGCCCTGAGAAAGAATACCACTGCAAAGCTGCCATGGAACATGTAGGAATAGTACATTTTTTCCTAGACCATTATGCAGTCAGTCTGTGGAAATCAGTACTCTCCCTTTCTTTTACAGATTCTGCACCCCAGATTCTACTTTGGTGATAAGGATCCAAAAATCAACCTCTCTTAGGTTAGCTGGAGATGACCTGCCAAAAGAGATATCAAGCAAATGCTCTTCTGATCCCTCCAGAGAAAATTGGGGTGTTACCAGGCCCCCCAGGAGTGCTCAGGCACCAACAGTGCAGCTGTGCCTGGATAAAACTGAGAGGCTTCGGGGGCTGTGGGGACGCATCTTCCTGCACACACCTGGAAGTGCCAAAGGCCACCCAAAAGCTGTGGTTGCTGCCAGCTTTTATGCCTTGTCTCCAATAAAAAAAAATCAATGTAGATGGACACTGGTTCCAGCATACGTGCCCGAGGAGGGTCACAGCCTGGGGAAGTGCCGGGAACCGTTCTGCGGTGTCCTGGGAGAGCTGCCACCCAGCGCTCAGATGCGCCTTGGCAGAGGGGAAGCCGAGAAAGCAGGAGGCAGGGCCATGGGAAACCGATATGCCCTCACCCAGAAATCTCAGTGATGGACTTACAGAAAATGTATTCGTACTTTGAGCTCTTTTGCAGTTATCATCTTTTCAGCCCTTCCGTTTATGGAAAAGCCTTATGCAAGTTATGCAAAACTAATTTGGTGTATAATGTCCTTGAGGCTCCTGGCTGGGTTTTAGTAAAATGAGGAACTGCACTTAAACAAAGACATCTTTTTCCCCTGTTCTTGAAGTGTTCAGAGCCTGAGTAGCATTGTCGGGTTTTTAACAGTTCACATGGAAAAATACTTTTCACTGTTAATTTTCAAGATGTGAATCTTACACAAGTGCTTTCTAGAGGGAAAAGAGATGACTATTTTAGAAAACAAATTCTGTACCTACAGAACAAGCTATCCAGACGATTGCCTCTATTTATCTGATGTTCTAGGGCTGCTGTTAGCGTCAATTCATCATCTTCTCCTTCAATATGCAAGATTTGTTTGCAAAAACTAATCAGGCATGAAAAGGCAAGGCAGGTTATTTCCTTTTGTTCACACAAGCTTATGTTCTCAAACAAAGCTATTAGGATACTTAATGCCATATGTGCTCTTCTAATGGACAATGCGCACTATATGATAGCAAACTGTCACTGTGACCATTACTTTTCTTGGGAGGTTTTCAGCTCAAACCTTGAACTCTGAAATTAAGACAGCCCTACTATCATTTCAAAGCCAGTATTAATTTTCCCCTTAATAATGATAATATATAATTATTGTATATACAATGGTGCATCAATATAATCCCCAGCAGGAATGGAGGAAAAGTCTCTAAATACTGGAAAGACAACAATTTAAGACAAAAAACAGGACGTCTGCTGTTTCCTGAAACAGGCTTCCAACAGCAACTACTGATGAACATTGCATTACAGGGTTAGTTATTTCTGAGAAGTCATTGCACAGATCACATTTACTCTATTTAAAAAAAACCCATAATATATTATATATATATATATATTATATAAATACTATAGCCATAGGTATATACCAATGAACACATCTCGGTACAAGAATGCTTATATTGTGTGACTGCACACAAACTTCAGAAAATAACAGGGAAGCTACTAAGCTGGGAAGGAAACATCAAATACTAAAATGAAAGACAAGGAAACAGATGGAGGTCAAGAGGAAGAACTCTTAGCATGCCATAAAAAAAAATCTCTGACCAGGAAGAATGTATTTGACAGCATGCACATCATGAAAACATGCATCTACTCACAAGTAACAGTTTGTCTTAGTGAAATCACACACTGACAGTTAACAAACAACCGACAGGTCTTGGGCAGATCAGCACAGTCTTCATGCTGTCTTCCATTCAGCCTCACCAAGCCATCCATATTTCAACTAAATCCTTGCTTAATAGCTTATTTTAGCTTTTAGGGAACCTTTAAAGCTTTGAGGAAAGAGCCTCAAGTTCCCTCAGCTGAGTGAATACTGGTGCAGCTGCTTGATTACATCATTTTCAGGAACGATCAGCAGGAACTTTCCATGCTACTTAAGGGTGTACTTCTGCTAATTAGTATTGCAGCCCAGAAATACAGTTCCTAAATTTTATGTTAAAGAACATTTCTCTCCATAGAGAATGTTTTTGTTTGGGTAAGTGAAACATGAAGAAAAATCTACTTGTCCTATCAAGTATGTTTTACCTTTGCTCTCCAGATTTCTGGCTGGTTTAATTCTTTAAAAGTTAATTTCCATTTTCATTTTCTCTGGTGTTCCCATACAGCTCCTCAGCTTGTATCCTCTTGGCTCCATAGACACACAGAACTGTCAGCGCGCAGAATATTACGGTAAGTGTTCAACCGTGCCTATGTTCGCATGTAAGGAATGGAGATGTAATTGGAGAGAATGCTTGAATAAACAGCTGACCACAAGAAGCATGGGATTAGCTTAACTTGTAAAAAGCACGAGACCAAGGACTCTGCGGCAAAGGACCCAAGGGTGCCTCTGGCAGGAAAACTAACCTGTAAGTAGGGAGGGCAGAAATATTACAGAAAAGAAGTTCAAGTTACGTTAGGAGTAATGAGACAGTACGTGGAAAAACAGGAAACCACTTTCCCCAGATTGTATCATGTTTGTCTTTTCTCTTCAACAGCTACACTGAAAAGGCAGATAGCTATCAAAGAAAAAGGAAAAGAGCCCATATGGAGCAGCAAGACAAGACTTTAGGGAGTCATCTTGTTAAATGTTAGACAGCAATGATAAGAGAGCCCATAAAAGGCGAACTTTTAAAGGACTTGAAAAGGGAAAAAAGAGAGAAAGAGACTGATGCTATCTAAGAAAAAAAAAAAAAAAAAAAAACAAAAACAAACACAAACTATAAATTTATCTCAGAACTGGTCATAAAAGAATTTATAAAAATGCTCCATCTCTTCTTCCTATTAAACACAGTCCTAATTACAGCAACTGAGAGCAGCAGAGCATTTACAACCACAGAACCAGCCCAGCCTGCCAAATCTCCCATAAAACACCCAAACACTCCTATCGGCAAACTCTCAAATGGAAACACTTCAGAAGCAAACTATGCAGGCTCTGCTGCTTCAACTGCAGGCCATTTATCACAGCATCTTGAACCACTGCATTAGAAAGTTCATGAAAACAAGTACCTGGCTAAGAAATTCAGGAAAAGATTGTAGAAATGAGTATAGGCTTTCAACCTGGTACCATGATCCCATAGTAGTTATGAGAAGATTTTAAAAAAAAAAAAAAAGCAGTCCTGGCTCCTCTGTCTGAGCTTCCCTATTGACACTACTGGTCAAGGAGCCATCATGCAGAAATGCATTTACTAGCTGTTCAGATTGGACAGCCATATGAGTGTCGTTTGGTCGAAGTCTCACCACATGTCAGCTTGGGAACCAAAAAAACAGGAGACTTAAAAGGAGGACTCAACAGTTATCCTCTTATTCTGTTATTCCAGCCAACCTTGTAATTGTCCCTTAACTAGATCCCATTATCAATAATCCTTTTAGTGGGATCAGTTTCACTTTAAACAGCTTATTCATGGATGACAAAAGAAGCAAAAATAACTCAAGAATGATCAAACAACAAAAATTATGTCTAAAACCAATGTTTATATCTTGATACACAGAGGATGATATTCCTTAAAATCTTCTTTAGCTGAAATTAAGTTTTTTCCATGAAAGAGAACAGGCCCTAGTGATTTTTTTCAAGAACATCTTCTATTTACAATGGAAATTCACCCCATCTAAGGAATAAACTATAACTATTATGATAGCATTATTTAAATTGCATCTTCTGAATTACCTGAAAGAGTAACCTGGAGTATCCCAAAGAACAGTTGTTACAGGGAACTGTTGGTTCACCCATAATTTCATCAACACCATAATAACAAAAGGATAATCCTGATTTCACGTTAAAACTGATATACAAAAATTAAGGTCAAATTAAATTAGTATCTGTTTCTCAGCTAAGAGATCCCTCACTAAGCTAAGTTTCCATTTCCAGTTAAGTAACACCTGTGTATGTTGGTAGCCTGAAAAACACCTGAAAGATGTTGCTAGCAGTGTCTGCTATGAACCTTCCTGAACAAAGCTCTGTTGCACGCTCCAAATCCTGCACTGTTAGATCATTTTTCTTCTTGAGTAGGTATTTCACATTAGGGCAGGTTGCATTTGATAAATCTTAAATTACTACAAACTTTCAAATTCACCTGAAGAAAAAAAAAAAAAAATCCCAACCAACTTTTAATCAGTCCTGAAGTGCCAGCTGATTTCCTTTTCCTCCTTCACAGCCACCCTAAAACACACTCCATTTGTTTCCCACATTATCCTGCTGTCACCACTTTCACATCCTCTGATTTTTTTCCCATTTTTCCCCACCCCGTTTTTATTTAGTGCTTCAGTGCCAACTGCATAGTCCTCCGCTGTCAGGAGACATTGATACATTGACAACATCATTTACATGCTTGCTATATTCTCTAGGAGCAATAAAACTAACTTTTTTAATTTTCAAGGAGTTTGTCCAAGGAGTAGCTTTGTGTACCAGGTTTTCACAACTGTCTCCCAAGATTTACTTTCTCATTTGGATAAAAGGAAAAGAGCGAAGTTGCCTACTAAAGGAGTCCTCTGCAAAATACCTTTGCCGATATGCCTGAGATGCCCGTGCAAGAGCTCTTATTTGAAGCATTTTGTTATCCCATCCTTTCTGGCAAACAAGCAGAACTTGGAAACTCTGACAAGTGTCATTTTACCATCAGTCATGTGTGGGCTGTTTCTATGTAGTGTGCACCATAAAGGCAGAATTACATCATGTGGGTTGCAATGCCCCAGAGATTACTCTCCACTCCATTAACTTCATTAAGAATAAACTAGCTGTGTGGGATAATTCTATTTATCCTTTCCAACTTGCTACTCCATCAGGTTAAATTAAATGGACACTGACAGAACGAGCTCTGACCACAAACGAGAAAGAGAATGTCTTCGTGAAGAGCAGAGGATGGTGGATCAGACAGGGGATGAGTCACAGTTCATCCTAAATTTCCCATTCTCTCTTGCACTGCCTTGCGCTACTGCCCTACATACTCTGCATCTGGATCCCTAAGCAAACCAAAATGGTAACTGTTCAAAGCTTGGGATCCGTGCTGTGCTCCACCGAGCTAAAGAATGGGGTATAGAAATAACAGTATTTGCTTCTACAGGAAGCCGGCTCTGGCTGGGGTGCACAGGGATGTCTCTGCTACAAAGCTTTTTTGCCCTGCCAATTTGCATTGCAGCCACATGTCAATTTGCAAAAATGAAAATGAAATTTGACCAATTTAATTGTTCTCCAATTACATCCTGTTTTCACCGCTGAGATTTTCACATATTTAGGGTGGAAGCCAGGTCCTTCAATACATAATGACACAAATTGCGTATTTTTGCTGAGAGAGTTTGAGGCGCCTTTGTGATCAGCTGTGACGCGGCATTCAGTACATTCTTCACCCAATGCCAATTTCTCTGCTGTCATCAAGTTGTACTTTATGGCAGCTGCATTTCCCAAATTAAATATTTAGGCCACTTTTAATACAAAATATCAACGCACAGAGAAATAGTCTGAACTAGTTTTAGACGAGGAAACAGAAAATATTAATTCCATACTTAGTAATGAAAATAGCTTTTCTACAAAAAGTCCTGGATGCTACTGGAGCACAGCACTAATATCACTCAAGTGGAGAAATTACCTGGTCTTTGTATTAACTCAGTCCCTTCAAGAGGGGCAGTGCTGCTCTTCTCAGSTGGCTCTTCTTGCTCAGCTGATATCCCGTTCAATATTATCTCTGCCCATAGGAGGGCTTTTTTTAGTCCCTTCAAAAAAGGCACTTTTGCTTGCTACTGCTGTTATCATGCCATAGCTATCCCAAGGACCATTCAGATTAATTAAATAAGAAACACTATTATAGAAGTTTAGCAAAGAAGAAAAAGGGAGTCAACAGGCAGAGGGCACTTTATGAAGAAGTTTTCCAAATGCCTATTGCCTTTATCCAAAACAACTCGTGTTGGTTTGTTAGATTAAGCAGGTCAGATAGCGTAACTGTCAAGCTTTTATGGAAGAAAGTGTAATTTAAGGGGATATTTGCATGAAAGCAGGGTTGCCAACAGATACAGTCAATAGGGAGAGAACTTTCCAGGAACGTGTTGCAGCACAGGACATGATCATGGTGAGAAGAGATGGGCAGTGGTTTGTTATCCAAACTGACGGGATCTCATCTGGAAGGCTGCAATGCTTAAAAAAAAGAATTTGAACTACCAGAAATGTTTCTTTCTCTAAAAAAATGAAAAGCTGCTTCTAATGAGAAGTGTAACAACATCAGCACATTCAAATGGGAATATCGCATCAAATCGATTCCTTAAGCGCCAACTCAAAACATTAGGTTACAAACTCAAAAGTCAGCCCATATGATGAAAAAGGCAGCCACTATGCTCCCACCAAGTTCAGTGCTGCAACGCATTTTAAAACCAACTGTGGATATTTATTGAACATTGATGCCGAGCCACACCTGTATAGGCAAGGCTGAGTGTGATGCCCCTGGCCCAGGAAATTTCGACTTCAATAGCTGAGAGACTGGATGCAGCATTTCAGTGACAGAAAGGTGAGGCTGGCACACGCTTTGAAAATGGAACCATTTTGGTTTTGACCTTTCTTATTTCAGCTCTTCCTTCCCCTGTTCTTTTAGTGACTTTTATGGGGAAACAAAGGTGATGAGCTTGAAGGGCTGATTATAGGGGCCTCCGAAGGAGAGGAACAAACACAAAGCCAAGAAATTACTGATCCAAGCACCCCGGTACCTTGGGGAAAGCATATGAGTAATGCATATGATTTCATGTGGGATCACATAGTCCACTGCAGTATCAGCAAATGAAGGCAGAGCAGAGAGGAGCTGGGACAGTGACCACAGACAAGCAGCGCACAGCCCTGTTCTACCAGCTTCCCAACTGAGCACCGGCCAGCAGRTTGCCTGAACAAGCTCCAAACACTCCTCTGTCGAAGGAACTTGATATTGTCAAACATGACAACTCGACGAGATAAGCCTTAAAATGGACAGGAGGAGGAGGTATTTGCCTAGGTCAATGGACTAAATTAAGAAGTTTTGTGTGGTCTTCAAGAAGCTCTCAAAGCCAACCAAGTTTAAGATGCACGTACAATGAACATTCTAAGACATGACTTATTAAGTACTGTAACAGCACCAAAAACACTGTGGCCAGCAGGAAAACCATTTGAATCAGGAGGGRCATGTTAATTAAGAAACTCAACAGCACCATAGACTCCGAGAAATCCCTAGAGAGGCAGGGGAGAGATCCCACTTCCCACATTTGCATTTCACATCTGGGAAATGTGAGTCATCACATCCACATTGGGAGAAATCCAGAAACTGCAGGAAGGAAGGAAGCAAGCTTTGAATTAAGAAAAAAAAAAAAAAAAAGTGAAAGACAGGAGACTCTTTCCATCTTGAACAAAGGGAGAGAAGGAGGTCAGCACTGTCCTGCTGAGGACTGAGGATGAGGAGTTAAATTCCCAACTTCAAAACTATTTTCAGGTCCTATTCAGAAAAGGGATGCAGGAGTTTGGTGGCTGTTAGCTAAAACATCTTCTCACTTTTTGTACTCAAAACTTGCTTCTAGGATCTTCTGCAATGGCTGGGAAACACCTTTCATTTTTTAAATATACAGAGACAATGTTTTCTTCTTCTATTTGTCTCCTATCTGGAACTTTGCTGTCAAGAACTGAAATTTCTTTTACCATATTTTCATCTACACTCCCATCTAATGCCTAAAATGAATTCAAAAGAAGCTTCCAAAYATTAGGTACACTGTGACCCCAGAAGTGGAGTATAAATGGTGTGTGTAGGCAAGGACACTGGCAAACTGAAACAGTTGAGGAATCCCAGAAGTTTGGTCACATCTCCTGGCAAGCTATGGATATCATTTTGATGGTATCACTAAGCATCAAGACCAGAAGAGACATTTCTCTTGACAAGCACAGGCCAGCTCTCACCTAACAGAAGGAAAATTTATAATTGCCAGTCCCTCCCAGATTGCACAAAAAATCTTGGAGAGTTGGAAAGAAAGGGGTGACAAATTAGTTCTCCATAAATAACCTAMCAGCGAGTTAAAAGAACAATAATGTACATTATAACTAAATATCCACATAGGGCCCAGGGCTGCACACTACCATTATTTCTGGACACTGTTATGACGATCCTCTGGCAGCAGTTAATGTACTTACCATTCAAAAAGCATTCAAGGACAATATTCCCCAGAAACTGAATAGATTCTTGTGACAACCAGAACAGTTAAAGAAAATAATATTTAATAGTAAAAGGAGCCCAGTTTATCTCAGATGTATTGTTCTTACATTAATTTTAACTCTATTAACTTAAATAGCATTACCCAACTTCCACTTTGCATCAACTTGCAAACCTGTTTCCTGGTGCATACACCATGTAGCCCAGACATACAACACATACAAAAAAAAACCAGACAGTTGCTTCATCCTTCTCTATTATTTACATAACACTCCGAGACAGCATTCACACCAAAGCCCAGGAAATCATCTTACAATAAAACACCAGAAAAGTAAAAAAAGACACCAAAAATCCTTTGTGAAAACAGGTAATATTGTCTAAAACAATCACTAAAGACCGCTTCATTTACTGCCTTCTCACTTAATTATCCCATCAAATGAAAGAAGCAGAAACTAATAAATATGACAAATAAACCAAACAATAAAAACAAATGAAGCAGCACTTTTTGTAAGTCCCAAGGAAAAGCAACACGTATATCCTGCTTTGTAGATGACCTGCAATTCTCCAACACTGAACTGCAGCTGAGAAACAACTATTCGATGGATTTTGTATTGTATGCAAAGTAACTGATAGAGTTTTACTAATGAAGACTAAGCTCAGCCCAAGTCACTAACAAAATATATTGTCTCATTCCCTCAAGCCAGTCCCCCAATTCCCAGCCGCCTCCCCAGCCACCGCAGGCTCTGGGGAAGAAGTCTGCCACAAATTGCTGGCTAATCTTACCACTGAATAAGTTATCTTGCTGCCGAAGCAATGATCTGTTGCCTCAGGGGCCTGCACAACTTAAAATGCTGCAGAGACAAAAGTGATGGATTTTGCCTTTACAGTGAAAGGAAAGATAACTGTACGTGCCTCCTGGCTATCCCTGCATTCTGCGGGATCCTGATCCGTACTACCACGGTGTCTATGACCGTGCTGGACAGGTGTCACCTGGCCTGGGCATACAGCACCACCCGCCCTCGGGTACTGAAGCCAGAGAATGCTTCTTCCAAAAGCAGAAGCRTGAGGGACCTTAACTCCAAAGATTTTGTACTCAGAAGATCATAGCTCGCTCTGCATGTGGTTACATCCAGCATCCTACAAGCCTAAGAGAGACAAGGAGACAATCCAGAAAAAGACAGTTTCCAGGTATCTTCATCCAGAGCCGCTGAATTGGTATATAGTCCTCTTGGCAACAGCTCTTCCACTTACCACATCATAGCAAGTGCAGACAGCTGCCAGAGAAGAAAACAAAACTATCTTTGCAGTTCAAAAAGCAGAATAGAAAACACCTTCATTTTCAGTGAAGAAAAATGGAGTGATTAACCTGGATGTCTCTGATTTTGGTTTTAAAGGATTGCACCTTTTCAAATTTCTCCATACCCCAGGCTCGGAGCCTACTGCCTGCAGGCAAGCTGTAGCTTGCAGTTTTACTGCCCACAGACACATCAAYATATGTCAATTAATAAAGGCAACAATATAGCATATGAAAGATGTATTTGGTTCTCATAAGGCTGCTGGCAAGAAACCCCTTTCCTCTTGGAAAGAATGGATAAAGTGAAGATTTCTTTTTTTTCAAACCTGCTTTTTTAAATCTACATGAGACTCTAAGAAGATAATCCAGACTGCAGTTGTAGTGACCCACCATAGGACAAACAGTAAAGGTCACATTTTTCTTCACTCTAATACAGTTTCTTGTTTTAGGTTAGAAGAAAAAACCTCTGAGATTTTTCTCTGTTGAATAAAGACTGTAATAGCAAGTAATTACTCCTTCAAGTTCTGTAAACAAGAAAGTGTACCATCATTCTCTAAATATGCACATATACTACACAGAAGTTCATGTGCTGAAAGTGTTTTCTTACTGGCTACAACAGGATCATGACAGAGAAACAAAGTGTCTGAAGTAAGATTGAGAACAAGTCCTAAAACAATGCACAAAAGCACCAATGCTCTCCAGACTGAAATAAGTTATAGCAGATTATAGAAAGCTTACACTCCACTGACTTTTCAGTCTCACCATACCAATTAAAACAGTGCTACTTGCCTAATCACTTCTGCCATTCAGAATTTAACAGCAGGTCTACAGTACATTCAAAAGTATATTTAACATTATGTGTACATGTAAAAGAGAGTAAATTGCATGCAGGTGACAATTATGCTCTCTAGGATTAGAGGCACCCTCTTAGGGGTGGTTTAATCTTCTCTTTTAGAATTTTAGGCATCCACCTATCCAGCTGAATATAATYTGATTAATAAAACTCATACCCTTATGATGCCTAGGTCTATTTTCCAGAAAAATGGGCTTTTGAAACCCTCATACTGCAAGAGAGAATAGTATAGGAAACATATCCTGAAGTTATGCAAACACATAGCTATACATCACGAAAGTAAAATCATGAGGTGAAAACTCAGAATTACAACAGAAATACAGAATCAGTTCTTCGTGCATACAGCTAACTGCATGTGCACACAACTGCATTAAGATATCTGAGCATTCAGATACATTTTCCAAGCAACTGCCATAACCACACATCATCTACTGCTGACCACAATTTGATAAGCAATTACTTCTTTCAGCAGCAGCAATGCCGGCAGGAACAGCCCTTACCTCCTGCTCCCTGCCACACGTTCCCTCCTCCCAGGCCACCTTCTCAGCCCTGACACAGCAGCCACACAGTCAGACAGATTAGAGTTAAAAGTAGTCGATAACCAAAGAAGAAAAGGCGCTTTTGATCCCGCAGCAGTTCCCCGATGCGGTTCACCACCGGCCCCACAAATGGTTGTACTAGTACAGCTCAGAGGGTGGCAGGGGGCTGCTTACGCAAGCACCGTTCTCTAAGGAAACGCATGCCAAATTTCTCCCGGAGGAAGCAATTGTGTTTGCACCAAAACATCTGAAAAATCTTCCCCCCCTGTGCCCAGTCCGTAGGAACTTGGCCTGGGAATACAGATCTGGAAGGGATCCCTGGGGGTCTCCTAGTCCCCTTCCAACCAACCCAGCAAATCCAATCAGGCAGGAGATCTACTGTAGCAAGCCACTCGTTAGGTAAACGAAATACAGCTTGAACCCGAAGTGAATGTGCAAGCTGGGAGAAAAGATGGCTCCTGAGGTTTCCCCCCTTTATATATCACTTAAATCACTTCTGATAAAGCTTTGTAAAATTAAGTTACACACTGTGCTATATTGTCTTTCGTCACTTTCCAACTTGAGTTTAAGGCAAAAGTTAATGATTGCATTTGAAAGGCATTAATGGAAACCCCTACGGGAAGCCCTGAGAAACCTTCCACTAAAATACAGCTTCTGTTACACTGTTGCAAAAGATGGAAAAGTAAATATTAAATATAATGCAAGTGACGAAATATAAAACAAAAACCACATAATGAGCTACGGTATAGCTAAAAAAATAAATGTGAAAAGACAGTAACAGCTAATGATTTGAGGTGAGTAATAATACTGCCCTAACTGAGGCATAATAGAATCACTCTGAGCAAAATGCAATCCTGTTTCACTTCATTAAGCTTTATGTTATCCTCAAATTTCCCAGCACTAACGGAAATGTTTCCTCGTTGCCACTGCAGGAGCGGACTTACAACAACAGACTCAGCTACCCCAACCAGCCTGTTAACTTAATGAAATCAATTCAGTCAAAAGGCTATCACACAAACCCAAATTCATCCCAAACACCTAAATAACAACTTACTCCTAGAGATATTAAACAGAACACTTCAATAAATGAGTGCCACATTATCAGAAAGTTCAAAATAAGGATAATACTCATTGTATCTTTTGGCTTTTTTTTTTTTTTTCATTGAACAGTTGCCTGAGCTTGGTCAGCCTGCCTGTGAACACAAAATTTCCTAAAAGACACATGCCTACAATACCACCTGGCCTAAGTATATTATTGCACACCTGGTTAAGACCTGCAAGGGACTGTGTATTCTGGAAACGAATTACGTTAATACCCCAGAAGATGTATCAGGGCTGTTCAGGATAGGGATCGCTGAGATTAGCCACTTTCACAGCTATTTCTGTGGAAGACCACAGACCAGCTCGTCCAGCCCATCACTGAGCAGTCTGCGCCTCAGTTTTCAGAGCTCTTTTGGGAGCCACTTCCACACACACGGCCACAGCCTGTGTGAGTGTAGGTAACAGCCAGGAGGTCCGTATACACATGGACGTGGCGCACGCAGCAAAGCCTCGCTCTGCCGTCTCTTTCAGCCGTCTCTGAACAGGTATGTTTTTTCTGCTTATGCAATAGAAAAAAAGAGAATTAAGTTTTTCCTCATACCATCTAGGAACTTGAAATGCTGTTTATTCTTYAACTGTCTGACTAGCATTTTATCTTACCAACAGCTTATATATATGTATGCACGTACATACAGTTCCTTAATTTAATTTAATCTATTTTTATTTTATTTTTTATTTTATTTTTTATCTATTTATTTATTTATTTAACGTTTCTGCAGTCGTACGCTCCATGATGCAGGCGGGGCACGAAAGCGACCCAGCTGCAGCCCCTCCGGAGCGCTGCAAACCGCCGCCACAGAGCTCCGCGCCCCCGCCCCGCTCCGCGCCCCCTCCCCGCTCCGCGCCCCTGCCTTCGCAACCCCCGCCGCGGCGCGGGGACCCCCCCAAACGCAGCGCTCCCCCGCGGCTCGCCCCTTCCCTCCCCGCAGCTCTCGGGAGGAGCCCCTACCTGCAGGCTGCAGCCCCCGCGGCGGCGGGAGGAGCGGGGCCGCCGGTGCGCTGCCCCCGCGGGGGGGGTGGCTCCCGCGGGCGCGGGGCGGGGGCCGGGGCCGGGCTTTACCCCGCGGGCAGGGCTTTGCACGGCGGACCCCGCGGCACATGGGGCGCGGAGGCAGGGGCAGCCCCGCCGTTCCGCCTCCGCTCCCCGAGGAGCTCAAGACMGCCCGGGAGCTTCCCCCGCCGCCTTGGTCGCCCACCTCGCCGGCTGGCAGGGAAAAAGCCGCCGGCTGGGCGGGAGGCAGCCGGTTCCCTTCTCCCGCTGCCTCCCCGGCGCTGCCCTGAGGCGGGACCCGGTGGGCTCCTCGGGGCGCTCCCCCGGCTCCGCCAAGCCGCCGTCGGAGGGACCAGGAATCCCGCCTTGCGTGGTACCGCCACCAACAWGAAAAGGGCGTCTCAGCAGTGCCACGGGTACTTTCATCGCGTTAAGAGGGTTTTTTTTCCCCACCAAGGCAAAGCCTGTACTGGGAGTTCTGGATCAGTGCTCTCAGGCATTTCAGAAGGTATTTTTAAACTGTTTCAAAGTCAGGCAGCACTCGAGTGGAAATAACACCCGAACTTGTGCATACGGCCGGCCCTCTGTCACATACACCAGCCCTGCACGCCCTATACACCAGCAGGAGTCGTGATGCCCTCGCTTGCTAGTCTTTAAATTTTCAAACTCAATTCAAAACCCCAGACCAGGGGAAGGACTCACACAGATTTCAGCAGGCTTTGGACCCTAGACTCTTGGAACAAGTTTCAAATTCCAGCAGCCTTTTGTTTATCCAAGGAAGATAAACTAAGTGGCCTGCTGAATACTGCATGGGTTTTCAGACAAGATCTGGAAAACAGCAGGTCTTGGCTCAGAAGGGACATTAAACATCCTGTGACACTTTCCATGAGAACAAAGATAAAATGGGACCTTTTCTTACCCTTCCCAAACACTGTCACCAGACAAGGGCTGCCTGGTTCCTGTCTTCTTCCACCCAGGACCTTGCTGCCTTTCAGCGCTGCTATAAAGAGCAAGCACAAAGCTCCCAGGAGGGCACAAGCAGAGCCAGAGGAGAGGGTGGCTGGGAGGCGTTTGCCACACCGCCCTTCCAGGGTAAGTTCAAAACTCTTCAATGTAAGGAAGTACACACAATTTGGATAAGCACTTTAATTGGAAAAGACTCCCCTTTCCAGGTGACAGAGCTACTCTGTACAGGACAGTGGCATGAGGTATCTAGGAGAGACTGGTCTGCAAGTGCTTTCCCCCTCCTGCACGCGGTGGCACGAAGCTGTGCGCTGGGCAGCCCACACCACCTACGCACAGCTTCCCTAGCACAAGTACTCCCCTTCCTACGGCTCACAGCAGCTAGGTTTTCCCCACCAAATGTGTGAGTAACAAAAACTTGTTCTTGAGCAAGAAAAAAGCGCAGCTCTTACTTTCTTGGCGAGGGTTTGATTTTCTCCTCTTTTTTACAGTTCTGTAATATTTTTGAAAGATTTTTAACCTTACCTGATTAAACCATGCTTCATGTTAAAAGATTTTCCTTGCCAAAATACACTGCTAATGTAATTGCAAGAGGCTTTATTTGTACTATGTAGCACTGCCAGATAACAGACAGCTCTGAACAAGATTGCCTGTGCATTAAGCTACCACTCAAGAGATTGGGGACCTCAGCATCGCAGTAAACTTCCTCTCCAAGTCTGGTTAGCAGCGTCTCTATGACAACTCCCCATCAGCGATGGGAACGACAGTGGTTATCTGTGTTGGCTGCTGACATTTTGACGTCTGGGTCAACAATAGATAATGTGGTGTGGAAAGGATTTGGTCAGAGCACCACAGAACCACATCGTGTATTGTACATACCAGGAATACAYAGAGAGGCTATAACACTGCTCATACTCTGCTGACCTGGCCATTGGCACTATAACAACTTTAAAACACACTTTTGTGCTATTTAAATTTTATATAAATTCATTTTCAGCACTCAAGTATCACAAACTAGGTATCACCAAAACAATATGCATGCCTTCATTTGGCTCTTTGGAGCAACGGTCTAACAATAATAGAAATAGGAGGTTTTGGTTTATGTTCATGTTTTACACATTCATGACAGGCTTCCTCTTGTCACTGCTAGAACAGATTTTTCTCATGCAAGTTTCAACTGCTGACACTGGATAAATGATCGATTGCACTGCTCCATCTAGCAGTTTGACAAGCAACACAATATAACTCACCTGTAATGACCTTAATCCCTCCAGGGTTGCAGGACTATGCATGTTGCTCCTCTACAACTGCTGTAATCACGGTATCAGAGGAGTACATTCCCTCACCTGGAGTGCCTGACCAGGCAAACACAACACATCCAGGAAGGGGGTTGTTTTGGTTTGGTCCCTATTCAAACAAGAATAATACCTTGACACTCTTTTACACTTTCCAAACCACAAAAAATAATCAGAAACCATAACACTATGGAATTTAATGGGTAAGACAAATGATTTTACAGTTTGGAGAACACTTAGGTGCCATGGTACAGTTGATGAATGGCCTTCCTATCCATGTCTGTTCTTAAAGTATGTTCTTTATTTGAACCTTTATATACAATTACCTGTGGTAAACTGAAAACCCCACTACCCTCCTTCCTCTGCCCTCTTCTTCCACCTCCCTGATACAGCCAGCCAACAGTACAGGATATACTGTAGCGGCATGCTGAGAGTAAGATTTTCAGATCTGGTCACTAACATTTGGATCTACAACATTTGGCATCCTATAGCCAAGGGGACACAGATTCCCCAACTTCTCYGGAAATTAAGCCAAAGACATCACAGGCTGGAGAAACAGTAGTCCCTATGGTTCCCTCAGTTCCCCCTCTGCAGCTACAGTCCAAATCCTGCTGACTCCAAGGCGAGAAGGTAAAGTACTCACCACTTGTGAGCGGAGGATCCTTTCTGAAGGTGAAGGCAAGCTCTGTTGCTTACCGACATACAGGGCTTCGGCAGAACGTCAAAAGACTGATGAATTCCTCAAAATACGTGGCTRTGTAAGTCATATACGGAACCTGAGTTAGAAAAAACAAGGTGTGTAATTGTTATTCCATGGCCTCCTCACTTTTTACACGGACATTAGCAATTCCTGGAACATAAGACCATCATACATCATCAGTCCAAAAGACACACTTAAAAGCAGCCTTGTTTCTAATGACACCCAGAACTAGATGCAGGTATGTCTTGCAACCTATTTTGCCTAATCGAGTATGTCATCTTCCAGAATCTTTGGAAATTTTGGCAGAAATATTCTCTTTCCTGATATAAACTAAGTATAGGCAGATCAATACTTAATATTAATTGAACAAGAGGATGATTCATCCCCTTTTAGTGATTACAAGCTTCCACATTTCAAACCTCTTGCCTTGCTGCTGTTGATCTGGGGTATTTCTTCTGGTCTGTCATTGAAACCCTTGGTCTGGGCACATGCAGTAAGCTTTTCGGACACATCTTGATGCACATATTTTACAAAGCACTCCAGCTGGTCAGAATTCTCCATTGCAACAATTTTTCACTAGAAAACACAAATTCRCCAAAACAAATGTTCTATGGAAATGTGGTTCTGTGGCTATATAAAGGCAGGAACTTTAAAAAAACTCTCGTCTGTCAAATTACCTTCTTTTGGCAGCCTGCTAGGCTTCCTGCTAGCAGCCTTTTTTGGTTGGAAAAAGGGAAATTTCAAAATGTCTATATTTCATTTCACATCAGAAGAGAAACTTAATCACATGCTGGAATTTTTCACARCATAAGAATAGAATCATAGAATCATTAAGGTTGGAAAAGACCTTTAAGATCATTGACTCCAACCGTCAATCCAGCACCCGTGCCCACTAAACCATGTCCTGAAGCGCCACATCCACACGTTTTTTGAACGCCTCCAGTGATGGTGACTCCACCACTTCCCTGGGAAAGTTTAGTAAAATAGGAAAATAGTTTGAATTAGTTGTACTTGGAAGCAAGCCTTTGCACAGCCATTCRTGTCTCTTCCATATCCACTTGACTGTGGACCAGAGGCTCGGGCTATTTCAATCCGTACAGGAATCTGACACCAAATACGGCCTGTAATGCTGCTCTAGTCTAAGAGAGCGAACCATTTCCATGGCTCTACAGCTTTGCATGGCATTAGGTTTTTGTTGTCCCTAATGCATGATGAGTATGGCTTGCTCTGCTCTTCCATAGAGCTGGTGTTAGCAGCTTATCCTGCTCACCATCAACACCCTCGCCTCTACTAACTCTTGGGGAAAAGTGCAAGCTAAAGGCAGCTGAACTGGGGTTCAAAGCCTGAAGGCAGCGCAGGTCTTCTTTGTCCTATTCCCCAAACCAGCACATGATACCAAGTAAAAGAAGATGGCGAGCCACCACCGATTCTCCACACCTCCACAACACAGAGAACCAGTCCCTTGGCAGGAATTGGTTGTACCTCAGACAAAACTCCGGCTGGCACACGCTGACCGCTGGGGCTTTCAGGGAGAGCTCCTCACCCATCCCGGGGTATGCCATGCCTCTGGACATTTTTTCCCTCCAGCTCACCTGTAAAATGCACAGCTTAACAGTTAGGACTACTTTCAATTCAGTTTTTACTACTTAGTTGTTGTATTTGTTGTGTTCACAGGCTGGGGGAAGAGTTTCTTTGCTTTAAACTTTAATATACTCCTTTAAATAAAATATGCCCATTGATAATATCCACAGCAAACATTTACAGAGTTAACAAACACAGAAACTATTGTCATTCCAGCCAGAGAGAAAGTTACAAGCATCAAAGATTTCTGTTTTATTTGGAGATGTACCAGATTAGTTCCAGGGGCACTTATGCAACACACAGCCTTACAGCCAGGGTTTTTTTTGTTTGGGTTTTTTTTTTTTTTTTTTTTTTTTTTTTTTTTTTTACCCTTTTTTTTCATAAAAGGTTTTTCCGTTTCCCCCCCCCCCCCCCCCCCCATTTGTTTGCTTTTTTCTCTCCTTGTTAAGCATGTGTGGACAGAGACCTAAACCAGAGCCACCTAAAAGTACATCAGAAACTATCTGCTCTGTGTAGCAAGATATTTTGGTAAATATTACGACGTTGACTCTCCGCGGCCTTGCATTTCGGTATCGGCCTCGTGGCTGCAAAGCGGGACAAACTGCCGCCGTTGTGACACYGAGATGGTTCGGTTCCCTCGGCCACACAGCAGTGGCTAAGCAAGGCGCCCCACGGGTTCTTAGTGAGGTGTTTTCAGTACGGAAATTCAGCAGCCCCTTGAAACGAGAAGTACTTTGGAGCGAGAGCCCTCCCSAGGGAGCCGAGGGGCGCGGGGGCAGGCTGTGCTCCCCCGCACRGGCACCGCACCCGCCTCAGAGGGGCAGGGGCTGCAACGGGGCTGGCGATGCCMTCCCGTGGGAAAAACGGCACCAGTGCCTGACCCTTCTTTGTGCCGCTGGTATCGTTTGGTAGGAGAAGGTATGAAGCATCATCCCTTCCAGGGCTAGCAGGTCAGCACAAACCAACCCACCCACCTTCTCCCCAGGTTTTCCTGCTGTAAAACCACCCAGATGCCGTATGAGGTCCAGGGACTCGGCAGCAGAGCTGCAAAGCATCAGGGACTGCCGTTTTTTGCACGGGCATGCACGCACACAAGGGTGCTTCCAGGTAGGCCTGGGTAGAGGCATCCTTCGCTGCTCTTGGGTGATGAATACATGTCTGCATAAAGGCTTGAAGCCTAATCTTACCTGCTCCAGACATGAAATTTAAAACAGTAGAGAGACATGGAACAGTATTATCTACCACTTAATTGCTGTAAGACTAATGCTGCTGGTTTTATGACTGATGACAGAAACCGATTTCTTCATTGATAGAGTTCTGATTCAAGCCTGCGTAATATTTTACTAATTAAGGTGTTTTGCTTGTTTGTTTTTAAAAGCAGTTCTCTGACGTTTGTGTATTCAGCCTTTTTTTTGGGGGGGTGAGAAGTTCCCCTCACTKCATTGCCAGTCGTACACCATCACCTTCCTACCACAGCAGGGTAGGTGGAAAGATCAGGGACTGAATGGGACTGACTCTAAATTATCTTCTTTCCTCTAAGAGGACTGCAAGGCAAATAGGTTAGAAAAGCCAGTTTTTCTCTTACTCTTGTGAATAAAGAGATTTCAATTGCCAAGCCTAACAATCTCCATACATACAAAAGACA
Organism: Oceanodroma leucorhoa; assembly: GCA_030449065.1. NCBI lineage: Eukaryota > Metazoa > Chordata > Aves > Procellariiformes > Oceanodroma > Oceanodroma leucorhoa. Next base: position 4,532,496 of record JASVER010000083.1, on the reverse strand, counting down.
GACTTCTATAGTGTCTTCATACCAGTCATCACGGACTCCACAGAGTGGTATTAGCAACAGCTCTTTTGCTCCTATGCTGATGAAAGCACTTAGAATTCCAGGGTTGGTATCTGAGAACTTTATAGTATGTGTATAAAATGAAACTTAAAAAAAATCCCATAATGCTGTGAAGCAGATGTTCACGGAAATCTGACAAAAAACGCTTTCAGGTAAGAGAGCCAGAACAGGGAGATAGGTTGTATGACAGGTTAAAAATCAAGCTCCCAATAGAAAAATATCAGAAATTGAAAAAAGAAGTATTCCTGACAGAAGCTAAGCTAACCTTTATGATTCTTCTCATGAATAAAAGGTGAATTCATTTTCAGGGGTTGGCGCCTCTTTTCTTCTGCCTTTTTTTTTTTTGATGCAATTTCTCGTGTGATGAGAGCAAGGGGTGGAGGGGAGAGAAGACTCTTATGAAAGTTCAGTTCCCGAATGTTTTCTGTCCTACCTGTAAAAGAGCAGCTGTAGTGTGAGATGGGTTATGGGTCAGCCTGCAGCCATCATCAGAAAGCAGCTTTATTTTCCCTTGCACCACTCTGCCCCCTTCAAAGAAGAGGCAAACCAGTGAYGCGTAGAGAGCTGCCACGCTGCACTGGCAAATCTGCTGGAGACAAGACTTCAAACCTCCTATATTTGAAGAGAAGAGGTAGCTTAGTCTCTAATCTAAAAAAGAAATGACTAAAACACTGGGAAATTTGGGAGTGGTTTTGGCTTATCTTGCAAACATTTCTGGATCTTTTTGTGCACAGGCTTTTGTGCACAGCCAAGTGCAATATGCTGAATGCTAGCTGGGTAACAGCATGCTCCATGCTTACGACATAAGAACAGCATGTATTTATTTACTTATTCAAATAACACTAGGGGTAAAGTTGCTCAAAACTCAAAACAATTCTGCTAAAAGGAACTAAAATTTTTTTGAAGTACATTCAGAATTTTGTGATTCATTTAGCCAGCCAGCTTCGAAAATGGAAAATTAATTTGTTTGTTTAGTTTTTTTGAATTAATACGCATTACTTTAATTTTTAGAAGTGTAAAAAAGAGTAAAAGTAACTGTCAAATACAASAGAGCGTTCTCACTGTTCAAATCAATTCCCATCATAATTTTTTATTTCAATCTCCAKGTGAAGCCTATGCAACCTTCTCAGAGGAGAAGCTTCTCATAGCGTCAGTTGCCTTGCCCACATTACACTACTGCGTTTCACACTGGGCTAAGGGTATGCCAACAATCAGGATATCCATGGGGTAATGCCAGTGGGAGGACAGGGGGGGCAGATTCAGCGGAGTAGATAAAAATACTATTACCTCAACACAGTATTTCATCTGCCAGTTGGTAATGATTTACCGATATACACAATACTACTTTGACTGCAGTCTCCCAGCTGATGCAACTGTTAAAAAAGCTTGTAGGAAAGAACTTTTGATCAGCAGATTTTTCCTACGGGCTTGAGGCATTAATTTCCTGATCCTTACTGGCACACAYATATTCCCACTTCCACCCAGCCTGGTATTTGCATTGGAAACTCCTACAAGCAGAGACCAGCTATTTTATTTGTGCAATTGGCTAATGCATATGCATGCAGAACAAAACCCCAAACAACAAAAAACCTGACCAAGTCACAACATACCGGTGGCTGCACCATCTTGTTGCTTGAAGCACTGATGTCTCCGTTGCAAAAATCTTCTACATTATCAAACCAGTGGCTGGTCTTGATGAGACTCTCTCTTGCTCTAAGCTTTTTTCCTCAATGCTTTCAAGGCAGCAGAGAACATGTATTCCCTCGCAAGGGTAAGTTCCTCTCTCAGAAGAATTTAAACCAAAAAAGTATGCCACTCGGGAAAAGAAATAATTCTCAAATGTTATGTGAGAAAGTGGTAATGTGGTTAGCTGCAGCCACATCCTCATGGATGGGCATAAATGGAGACCTCAGTAACACAACTCAGAACACACATTGCCAAGGCTGCTTTGGTACATCATAGCATTTGTTAAAAGGTAACTTCTGCTTTGTACTAACCACAATCTTCAGATTTGCTCAAACTTGGAAGTTTGCAGAGAGATGGATGGGTCATCCATCCAAAAAGCTGGAAACCAGTGAAGTTGTCAACTTGGAAAGACACTTGTGAAGCTGCAAGTGCCCTGATCATCACAACAAAATAAGCAAAACCACTTAAGAACAGGGAGTGACACATTTGCTTTTTTCAGTACAACACGATGCCATTTCAGGCTGTTTGCCCTCCTTCATTGCCTTACATCAGACCTTTAACTTGGCGCTTCATCATTGCATCTACAGTGTTTAGAAATAAAACAGGCAGGACCAAAGCACTCTGCTCTGGGGTCTCCGCTGGCTCCACCACCCTGCCATTTGTAAGCAGCTTGGGGTTTTCCTCGGGGGAAGCTGCAGGAGGCTGCTGACCCCTTGCTGCAGCCAGCTGCTTTGCACAGCTGCGCACAACAGAGCCAACCGCTGAAGGCCAGCGGAGAAGAGCTGTGTTTCTGCCAATACGATAGAACTGGTTTTGACGTAAAACAAAAAAAGCCATTTGGGGGCCAGTACATCCCCTACTGTGCCTCTCACGTACTAAGACAAGCAATGTTTGAGACCAGGCTATTGCCCGCACTAGAGAGCACGTGTGCATCCAGACAGAGACCTAAGGCTTCAGCACGGGTCGCTGGGTACCACACAGGGGTGCTCAACCCAAGTAATAACCATTCCCTGCTTTAGCTCACAACCACCCAGCCGTGCCCTTCCTTCACCTCGGAATTAGGAAAACCCGCTGCCTGCCATTCTGTCATACAACTGACCTCTGCCACCCACCTCAAGCTGGTTGCACTAGCAAAGAGCTAGTTTATTGCTTACCCTGCAGTGCCCTTCCCACCTTGTCCATGTCACCCCAGGAAACCCCAAAGGTATTGCTGCCATGTCCCTTTCCCAGGCTCGCTAGCTTCCCCTCTTGTGAGTCTCAGCTTTTCTTTACTCATTYCTTTTCCATCTCTCCAAGTGCCAATACCTCCTCTTGCTTGAGCTGTATCTCAATTCCCAAGGCAGTTGACAGGTTCTCCTAATTTTCACAATGAGAACCACAATTTTTATTTGGCTTTTTTCTGTTGGGATTTTTTTGGGGGGAGGCAGTAGGGRAGGTTTGAAGAACAGACTCTCATTGCATAGTCCCCACATCTCTTCCTCTCCAAAAACACTAATAATCATGCAACTAGTAAGTTCCAATCAGCACCAGYGATACTTAAAGAATCAGAAACTGGATTCAGTTTTTAGGTTTAAACATTTATTTTCCAGGACATCCTAGAGATCAGATGTCCTCTACCTCCCAGGTACCGAGAGGTAGCAAGAAACAAAACAGACTGTGGTCTTTTTTCATAGCCTGTATTTCATTTAATCCCACATTCAAAGACACCTTGTACTTTAAAAACAGATCCCAGTAGAAGAACTTACCCAACTGGAAACAATCATGTCTGTTTATTTTGTCATCAGTTCAACCCCATACAGTTTTCCCATCTCTAAAAATCTGCTGTGTCCTGCCAAAAATCACTTGCAAGTATCTTGTGACAGTCTAACGGGAACACAAGCGCTAATAACAGTGAAACACCAGGACAGCTTCGCTGAGGTTGGAATGCACTGCAAACACCCCCCTTGTCCTAGAAGTCAGATTCTTGTACTGCCCCCACACACCCCATACTAGTCTTCTCTACTGAATCTGATCAAGTAAATACTGTATCTTAGCCATCTCTTACTCTTCAGCCAGCATTAGCAACTCTTCCCCAATAATTTAGTCCCAAAACTTTAAAACATAGACCCTTCTTCCTATGGGAAGTAATTAGACTTTTTGTCAAAACCATTAAAAAATGGTGTTTCTCAGGGTGGGGGGCTGGGGGGGTGAGGAATGAGGAGAGTAGCATGTCTTTCAACAAGAACAAATGTTCGAGTCCAAAAGAAGCAGAACTTGGCACAAGCCATCACAACTGAAAGCAAGGAATCCCACTCATTCTGCTCCAACTTACCTTAATAATTACCTTAACATGTTTCAGAAAGAGAAGCTAGATTAACACAGCCTAGCTTGTTAAGAGATCCCATCAATTTCCACGAAAACAAGTACTCTGAATACATACTAAATCTGCAAACGCACTGATCTTCCTTAGGGAAGTCTGCTCCTTCCCCTCACCATTCTCAAAAGAAAGAGGTCCAAGGATCTGGGTATTTCTAGGTTTTCAGTACAACTCTTCCATAGTGGTGCAACAGAGCTTTGCTTGCGCAAATTTCCGGTTTGTACCAGTTATATATAGTAAACGTTCATCTATGTAGTCAGGTAAGACTCTTGAACTGTTTTCAGACTCTTTAGATACCTCTGGAGGAAGAAGTGGGACAAAAAACCCTCCCATCAGATGACTGTAGACAGCAACTGGATGCAAAACACAACCAGAAAAAAATCCAAGACAACAGTGATGCTCCTAGAACAGCCCCAAAGTGCTCCCCTATGGCAAAAATATTGCAACAGTGCTAGAAATCAATCACACTCTCATTTGTCCATTACCTTAATTACAGAGGAGGTACATGGGAGGAAAACAAAAGCTGGGATTAGCGAAGGCAGGCAAAGCCTAAAGGTAAAGCAGCAAAATACAGTACTAGCAGATTCACATGATGATGCTGATGGGGAAGGAGAAAAAACAAAGTCAACTGTAGATTTCAAGGTAACAAATACTTTTGCAGTAGGCTTTTCTCCCTCAGGAAAGGAAGAATTTAACCTACAATGTAATTTTCCTCTTACACCAGCCTCCACCAATTTCTCCTGTTTGGTGACTTCTCGTAACTCTCCATCCTGTTAATTTAGTTTGCTAATATTTTTCCCAACCAAATGTACTCATTTGTGTAGTATATACTTCAGAGTATTTTTTTCCAGTCTTTTAACTACGGCAACTTACCTATGAAGCATTTTAAATTTCAAATCAGCATTTTGAAGTTAAAGTTTTATTTTATGCTTCTCTTAGAACTGCTGTGATCAACTTAACTGACAGTCCCTGGAATCTTACAGCTGATGTTAGGGCTACCAGAATTGTGCTGTTGTTCTTCACCCACACAGCCTCGATTTGTGCATCTTTCATAGTCCGTATGTATGTTCCTGAATGACTTGCTAGGGTTTAAAATTTTCTTTTTTTGAGGATTAGAGGATGTTAATCTTAAAAGAAGTGCTATTTCATATTTGTTTATTTAACATTATATTTTTCCTTCACATAACTATAAATGCTAAGAGTGCAAGAACATCCAAGTGATAGATATTCCCATACCAAATTCCCTTCAAAAATTGACCAGGGAGAAAAAAGAATCACTCCCTGAAACAAATAAACCAACCCCACAAATTGCCTTGAGCTCCACCACTTTAGCAAAGAATATTTATATTGTCGATGTTATGCTTCCCTCTACAGTTTATCATAAGAAGTGCAGTTACCTCTTAACATTCTGAAGTTTTCCTTTAAAAAAAAAACCAACAAAACAACATACAAACCAATCTTTAGTTGCAGGCAAAACTTAGCAAGTAAGTTTAAAGAAAGTTTCATTTTGTTAATGGAAAACTAGAGGCACTGAGCAGAACTATCCCCACTTATCTCAAGCTCAATATCAACTTACAAATATCAACTACAACAYGCTAATTGTCTCATGTTGTAGTTTACAGTCTATGAAAAAGTCAACTTCAAGCAGGCAAAAAGCTTCAAAGACCAAAGCAATGTAACAAAAGAGTAAAAAACTATCAAGAATCAAAGAATTATCATGGAAATAACTAGTCACGTGTCACAAAACAGTGCTATGTATTTCATATAATTGATTTCAAGAAATAAAATCCACAGATACATTAAAACCATCAAAACAGTAGTGGTCTTTATTTCCATCAGACAAGTTAACACTTCAGTTAATATGAATTTATTTCAACATTTGGGAGATATGGAAATTAATGACTATTGAAAAAGTGAAATAAACCCCCTTCCAAAAATATATTGGATAATACATGTGTCTGAATTTTATACTGTCCCTCTGATGAGCCCTTTACATTATGTGACATCATATACAGTTTTGCAAGACAAAATAATTTATGGACTGGTTTTCAGCCTCTGATTTGTGAGCCCTCATAGTGTCTAAGAAAAGCAAGTTTACACATGCTACACAGCAACCTAAGTACATAGATTTCAAAGGGGTCTCAATTCAACTGGGGGGAAAAAAAAAAAAATCTAGAGATGTCCACAAATTAAAAAAAGGTAGAAAATACTGTATTGGAATAAACACTCAAATCTTAGTGTCCTGGAGGGAAAGTTACCATTAGCTTAAAACCAGAAAATACATTAGTCAGTATTTTTCTAATTTTAGAAACTGGGCTTTGAATAATGCAGTTATCAGTTGTTTTCGATTAAGATCAAGTTAAAAATTGCAGACTACAGAAAAGTCTTCAAATAAATGAAAACAAACTTCCCTTTGTCATCTAAAGCCAAGTATGTACCATATAAATAACATCTGTACTACAGAACTCTTCACATAGATCAGAGATTTTCAACAGAAACAGGATTTCATTTTAGTGTTAAGCCAATAACTAAAATTTTAGTTTGCATCTTGTTTAAAATTTTTAATATAGAGGAGAATTAGTCCTGCAAAACCAGTTAGCAGTCTGTTCCTATTGCAAGTCATGACTACTGAAAAATTACAATCTTAAACCCCCTGCCCCTGCCTGCCAAGTTTTCTCGCAGTCTTGCCAAGAAACCCATACAGTCACAGAAAGCTTGTAAATTTATTCATTTGGGGGGGCGGAGTGATGCTAAATAAAAAAGCGTCTCATCTAATGAGGAAAGGAAAGGAAAGGCAAAAAAATCAATGACTAGTTTTCACAGTAAAATGCATCAGTTTGCAGTTTCATTTGAAACCAAGAACAAATCATGAAACGTCATGAAAATAAGATTAAAAAAATCTCCTAGAGTGATTACTAAATGAAGTTAAAATTACCACACTAATCAGTAAACCCCAGAAGAAAAGCAGATGCCTCATATCACAGGTCCTACATTAAACAGTATCCACTTTTTAAAATAAATCCGTAAAATCTGTATGTTTGGCCACTTTGCACATTTTTCCCCTAAAAAATACAGTGTACAGAAAAAAAAAAATTTTGTTATTCCCAGTATGAATCCTGAAGTATAAGCTCAAAACCCAGAAGTTAAAGATCAGCTAAAAGTATTTTAAATTATTTACAAATCCAGCAGGTAGAACTACCATAATGGCTTCATTTCCATCCTTGTAGTGGCTTTCACTCTTTTCCAGCAGCATCTGCAGTAGGAATCTCTTCAGACAGCTTCATCACTGATCATCTGTCATTTTAAGTAATTCTAGAAGAGCCCCAACAGCTCCAAAATAACCCTTTAAACAAGGCAAAAGCAAAACAAAACCAATCAAATTCCAAAATAAGACATAAGCATGAGCATGTAAAGTCTTCATTTCTGTTAAGGGAATTAAAAGACCTTTCTTGTAAGATCAGTCTTGCTGTGCCAAGTATTTGCTGTATCTGAATTATGACTTAACATGATCTTGTTTTGGTCCAAGAAAGGACCTTATACCAAGAGAAATCTTACACAGTTCTCCAAAACTGTCAAAGAAGTAGTTACAGAACCGCTATAATGACGTTGTATTGGGCAGGGCAGTTATGAACACATCCATCTGACAGTCATCTCAAAATTATGCTTACAAAAATTAATTCTAATTGAGGGTTATATACCAGACCATGCAAGTGAACATTGTTGGTACTAGGGTCAGAAAGCAAAAATAAGAGCTGTGCAATGTTTAGCAACAAATACCACAAGATTAGTGATCAARCCAGGGAGTGAACAAAGGGTATTTTCAAATGAATTTATAATTAAATTATATTTATGCAGAACTTAGTTTGTGTATTCACTTCAAAGCAATGGCATTGAAATTCTCCCTTTTAACTTCACCAAGTCAAGAACCACAAGATTTTTGTACTACAAATAAAAAGTTCAACATGTACTTCCTTACCTCATGTTCCAAAAACAGAGCTTTCAGCTGTCCCTTGGACCAATAATCCATAGCATATGCTAGCACCTTCATAGAAATCATATTAATTCTGAGAAAGTTGCCAACAAATACCACCTTGTCGATATTCTGTAAAAATGAAAAGCAGACCAGCAAAAATTATATTTAGCTACATTATTTGCTTCATTCAACATGTACCTCTGCCTCCACTGTAAAGTTAAATGGGAATTTTGGGTTACACTTAAATTCTCCAGACTGAAAAGTCAGAAAAATAATTCCAGTTACTGAATTAGAGATGTTGCAAGAAAAAAAAAAATTATTCCAAAGAAAGTGAGAGGCTGATATCACAGTGAGTATTTGTTTAAAAGCTCAGGACCTTCCCAACATGAACAGGATTATGAGTGATTTTTTATTTTTTTTTTTTAATTGTATATGATGTGGCTGCACTGAAGACATTTGAAGACATCTTTTCCCCCTGCTTGTTAAATGAAGCAACTTTTCAGAGATCACTATGATTATTAAATCCAGATGGAGAACCTCTGAAGGGTATCTGAGAAGGATTACATTAGAAATGGGAAAAAGCACCTTTCATTACCTATTATCTAGACTGTGGTTCCATTTTCAAAAAGCAAGCAAAAGATAGATAGCCAACATGATACTTGACATGTATTGYATTCCTTTGTTTCAAAGCTCACTTGAACTCAGTTTTCATTTTTGAACAACTACCAACCACTACGCTGTCAGTGAGAAAGCCACACACTATCCTTACTTGTGTGCACATCAGTACATGTAAGCAACAGTTCTGGTGCTTAAACAATGCCCATAACTATCTCACCAAGCCCAGTTTTGCCTGTTATGCATAAAAATGCATGTGTATTTTGAAGTGGTGTACCATGTGATGTTCACCATACACCAGAATTGGTCCAGCAGATTCAGTAGGAAGCCAAAGCCTGGAGACATAAGCTTTTACAGGAATCTTGAAGGAGCCCTAGAAATGTATCTTCAAGAGTCCTCTGCTGAAAATTACCAGTAAAAATGTGCATAGAGGCTAGAATTACCAAGTGTGACCTCTCTAGATTCATACAACTCTATAAAGCCCAACACTTGGTTCTGCAGCAATTACTTTGCTGCAGACCTCAGTTTTGTTCTGTCCAGTACTATGCATGTGACATACCACGGAGAACATCCTCACCTGAATGCTCAGTATTGGAGAGGGCTGATACCCAGGTGCAATAATTCATTTACCCAGTCTCCGATGACTGAGTTACATGGCTGATTGTCCTCAAACCAAACTTTATTTAAATAATTCAGGTTTATAGTCATCTACCCCCTTAGACTCTGCAGTCACATCAACATGCATTCATACTCATTCCTAGAAACTTATATGGCTGAAAATAAGAACTTCAAGTTTCAGAAGGCTGCTATTACACATGGCCAAGAACACTCTGCATCCTCTGACAAGGCAGTTTTGTCTCTGAAGTAATTTCTGACACAGGAGGGACAAACGTAACTAATTAATTTCCTGCAATGCAGTACCATCAAATTGATTAGAATCTACATTTGAATTTCATTTTCATGAAATTATTTTTTTTGCTGAATATACACATGAAGCTACTGCTACCAGAAATTCAAGCAACCAGTATCTAACACTGAGTATAAAAATTACTGAAAATTTTAAATGATGCAAATTTCATATCAATTTTATTTTCCAACATTCCTTGACTTGACAAGGTTAAAAATTATGTTAAAGATGTAAAGTTTCCTAGATTTTTGAACTGAACTAAAAACAGCTTTAGCTGTTTTTTCAGGAGTCGGAAAACAAAGAAATGCTACTTTTATCTCTTAAGGGAGTCTTGCCAATTTACTTCTTAATTGTTAATTGTTCACTGCTGAAATATTCAAAGCTGGAAGACAGAAGTCTTAAACTGATGAAGGGAYGGTGATGAAATGCTTACTTAAGCTAACCAAATTACAACATCCTGGAAAAGACATGCACTCTTCCACTCTGTGGGGTCTTGCTAAAGTGTTCAACTACCCTGCAGTAGAAAGTTATAGTACAGGTTCAGTATAGTATATACATATATTTGCCAATGTAATTGAATATGGTCATCTGTATCAAAGATGCAATAAAAAAAATCTGCACTTATTTTTGCAAGAACCCTTGTTCAGATGCAACTTACATGTCCTGCTAGTAGGAAAAGTATAAACCAGGGAGACTGGTTTCCTTTATGCAGTTCTGCTGTGCCTAGGACAGACTGTTTCAAATGATCTGTAGCCAAATGGTTCCAGAGTATGGAATTTTTCTACCCTACTGCCAACTTTGTGCAAGCAAACTTTGCTTTGAAGTTCTGCAGACAGAATATTTCATTTATTCCCCAGCCTCATTTTCTCCTGCACATATGCAAGTCATTTTCAACACAATATTAAAGCTGCAATCATGGGGGGGGAGGGGGAGGAAGAGAGAAGAAAAGGAAAAAGCCCCCMAACTTATCAAAACTCAAGCTTCAGGGCATAAATTGATTTTGTCAAAGAACCTAGAAGCGAGCTTCACCATAACCCTAATCTAATACACACAAACTCCACAAAAAGAATACATCATATTCAACTTTTTTTAAGCTCTTATTTGGGCATTTCATTYATCAAGCTTAGTGAGAGTCAGAGCTGTATCTCCTAAAGGCAATTTAGGCGTCTAGATTATTTAGCAGAACGACAGCATTACTTTTTTCTCCYGAGAGCAAGCTGTTTGGAGATGAGCTGATTTGCAATGAAATATCATGTCTGAAATCTTTTTTAATAATACGCAAAGCTACCAAAGAAGTTTTTTTTCTCTAAATCTACAGAATAAATTTAGTTCTGTTGGAGAAATTCTACTTTGACGTTGTCTGGGAAAAGAAGAATACTTTACACATCAATCCACGTTCCTCCACAAAATTCTATGGATCACGTCCAGTTTTTGAGCAAGCCTGCCCACAAAACAAAGATGTTAGGAACTTTTTCACAATGACTCAGAAGCATTAGTTTCATTAGTAGCCTATTTCCTCCTCCGAACGCATCGCATGTGGTTCCCTGCTGCAACTCTCCATGCTTTGATAGCCCTGTACAATGCTGCTTGAACTCCATGCCACAAGGCAACACTGTAAAGAAGCTGAAAGCAAAGAGAACATTGAAAGAGAATCATCCTGACTGAAAGAGTCAAATTGCCAAAGAAATAATGTTTGTAGCCACTTTTCACAATGAAGGGAGGTTATCACTGGCATTTGACGGGGGCATACACTGAGACTTGTGCTGTTCAACATATTTTGAAAGTGCTCTAGAAAGGGATRTTAGCAACAAACATAACATTTATTGGCATACAAAGTTATTCAGGAGAGTCAGAATAAAAAATGAACAGCATAGCAATGCTGAAGAGACTTACACCCAGTGACTGAGGAATAAAATGGCAAATGAAGTTTACATTARAAAAGTGAAATGACACAAATGGAAGGGGGAAGAGACAGAGAAAGTTCAGTATTCAGACACAATGATCGGCTCCAAGTTAGCCACCACCACACAAGAAAGACTGTGGAGTGACTGTGGATGGTTTCCTGAAAAATATGAGCTCCATTCTCACAGAAATAAAATACTGAGAACTGTTAGTAAAGGAACTCAGAACACAAAATTTATCAATATGCCATCACATAAATTCATTGTGCAACCACACTCTGAATACTGCATGAAGATCTGATCATTTGATCTCAAAATTAGAACCATAAAAAGATTAAAAAGACAAAATGAAACAGTGGAAAAGAGACACAGAGTGTCTTCCATAGGAGAGGAGACTAAGTATTGGGACCTTCTGTCTTGGAAAGGTCAAAAGGGAGATGTGGTAAAGGTTTATTAAAAAAAAAAAAAAAAACACAAAACCAAAACCCACCAAAAGCACTAGTGATGAATTATTTGCTATTTCTCATAAAGCAAAAATCTAGATAGGACCCAATAAAGTAATCAGCAGTTTGGTGAGTTTTTTGGTTTTGTTGGAGTTTTTTGGTGGGGTGTGGGTGTGTTGTTGATTAAAAAAAAAATATAAAAAAAGAAGCACTTTCTTCTAACCACAGAATGCTGTGGAGCTAAAAACATCAATGTATTAAAAAAAGAGATCAGATAAATTCACTGAGAGCAGACAAAAGATATTAGTTACCATGTAATAGTAAAGGATGCAATTTGCAGCTTAAAACAAGTGTCTAAATGTTTGGGGTTTTTGTTTTTTTAAAACTGCTAGAAGCTGGAAAGGTGTATGAATGGAACAATCCATCCATAGTTATCATGCCTAAAGAAAAGAACGTAACAAGCATCTGACAGGAGTTTGAGGCAGGATAATGAACCATATTTTTCTTCTCTCCGACCCAATACAATGGATCTTATATCTATCAAAACATTTAACACAATACAGAGTTTGAACCCATCATGCCATGGAAACAAGCCAAGCAAAATACTATTTAAAAAAAAAATACCTGTCATGGTATAGTAAGATCTGTTAATAATGACAAGGTAATTGAGAGTATTAATTTGGATTACAAAGGTGTTAATTATCTACGTATTACAGCTTGATAGCAACTGAACAGCTTTAGGCATCAATAGTTCAAGGAGACCTTTACAGTCAATTTTTCTCCCCTCTTCCCTACTTTTGAAGTTCAAAGTACCTTACACTTTGCATCAAAGCATACACATAATACAAATCACAAGAGTTAGGACCCAACACTGAATATATGCATATTTACCAAGGCCAGTTACACACCTACTATATCAGTAATTTGCATTTTTGCATTCTGATAACCTATCTTGTTTCTAAAGGTTTTAAGCTTATAATAAATATGCTATCTTACCTCATTCAATGCACACATGCGAGCAATAGAACCTATGTTGTTGGTTATGGTGACCAAAGTAGCTCTGGCCAAGTCCTCTTTACTGATGGAATCTCTCTTTTCTTTACTCATCATATGACCAAAGCTGTGTGAAGAAGATTATTCCTTTTAATATGAGTTATTTAGGAGTGCTAAAAGCCTTTAGAAATGTTATCATTTAATAAGCTTTGCTTGGATTTGATATCTGTCGATTTGAGACAGATTTGAACACGTCAAAAAGGATCTCATTGGAAAGGCAGAACAATGAGCAAAGACACTTCTAAAATAACTGTAATTTAAATGGAAGCAAACGACATCAAGCATTGCTTATACTTGTTAAAAAAAAAAAAAAAAAGAGTAAGAAGTAGGTGAGAGATCTAAGGACAAACCACATGATACATTCAGAGTGACATTTCCACATGGACATAGTGCATAGTCCAGGGATTACGCACTCAGTTCAGCATACACAGTAAGTTTCCCAAGGAACGCCTTAAAAACAGCTCAATTAACACGTACCTTGAGGCTACAGCAGACCCCTGAAGGCCAAACCGCTCATAGTCTCCTCCATAAATATCTTTCACCAGCTTATCCACATTGGTGCTGTCTCCTTTTGCGGCCATTTCTAGTGCTTCTTCAAACGTCTCACAGCCAGTCAGCAGACAGCACAGGCCCAGGAACGTTCCTCCTCCAAGACTAGAAAAGCACAGTTCCTTCAGACCAGCTTGTACCACAGCTCTTCAGACTCTCATTTTCAACATGGTCTACACAGCTACCAACTGCATCTTGCAAGCCCTCCCTCAGAAAAGCGAAGACACCCTAAATTGAGTTTCTATTTAACACAAATGTCGTCCAGCACGGTTTTAACTGAACCACTCTTAAGTCTTTAATATTTAAATATGAGAAATGATGCTAAATAAAGAGTTTGCTGAGAATAAGGACCAATCCAACACCGCAGATGTCAGTTTGCTATTTGTAGCACTCTAGCAAATTTTCCTTGTGCAAGAATAATTAGCCAGCAGATCACTTAAGTCAGTGATGAAAGAATAAACAGTGACCCAAGCTAAAATATCTATGCAGGGGCAGGTAGCCAAGACAGATCTTGTCCCCCTATCCAGTGGCAGGAAGCAGTCTGGTTGGTTCCTGTTCAAAACAAGGCTAGCTATCAGCCCTGAGTGTCTCAGCCCTCCAAAGAACTCTGAGCAAGGAGCAGCCACTTTAATATCTTGCATGGCCTCAAGTACAATATTTACTGACTATAAATTTAGCAGGGAGTATTTGACTATGCATAACAGGTTGCTAACTCATTTCATTAAAATTCTACTTTGGACTCCTCAGTCTTAACAGACATGAACTTCAACTTACTAACCTCTACATCCTTCCTCATTCTTTCTTAACCCTTGAGAAAGTTAGCTTACTTGCACTGATTGCAGTCACACCGATYGGAGCCACTGTAAACAAGAGGATCAGTGAGACACCACACTTGCACTTCACGAAAAAGCACAGGAGGTCAGATAGGAACAYCATTCTCTTGGATTATTAGGCAAGTTTTTCAGAACACACCTAGAAGCACTGTAATATATTCAGTACCTGAACAGTAGGAAACTCTGCACACCATCCACAAGACACTATTGATTTCATCATCTATAACAAGTCAGCAACCCACTGCAGTCATATTTTTCCTTTCATAGTGGAGAGGATCAGAAGCACATCTACAGATATCAAAAGGGCTATGCTTGAAAAACAACCAGAATTGCAAGAAAACCAATACCTCTTCCATTCAACTGCATTGTATACAGAAAAATGGCTCATGGCTACCATTGTGGCAAAGATATGCCCTAGATAAGGCAACAGAAGACACATATGCAGTATATAGAAGAAAATTTATTAATATGTACCATGCACTGGAGAAAAGATTGCAGCTTTGGAAGGGACTATAGCAAATCCAAAACRCTTCTTTGGTTGTTGTTTTAGAAGGAGATTTTTTTAGGTTTCTGTTTTGGTGGTTGGTTTGTTTGTTTTTGTTTTTAAGATTACAAGATTACTAAAAATGAAGTATATCAATTTAGTTTAAATGTATGAGGAAAAAGTGGGATAGATTTATTGGTATTTTTACTACTAGTCTGGATGGACACATTTGTAACTAAAGTGGTTTCCTGTAAGTAAGCACTGTTGACACATCTATAGAGTAAACATGCCTCAGGCTGTTTTTTGGCCTTGAGAACAAAATTTTGCATTCACGCTACTGAACTCCTGAATTCCTAAACAGAGTAGTCACATCTAAACCTCTTACTGAACATAGGCCAGAGACCATTTCAACTCAGCTGCACCCTACAAATCATCTCAGAGAGCACTAGCTGACCGAGGCTGAAATCACGCTGAGGACAAAGTAAGAATACAGACAATCAGATTCTAGTCTTTACATGCTGGCATTCCTTAATTTACCAGCATGGTCCAAAGACTAGTACAGTCAGTAAGGAAACGAGATCTAGTGAGATTCCTCTGCCAAAATCCAGTAGTAGCAAGTAATTCTACAAAGTTTTCCTATATCCTGGATACAACCTAACTACCAAGCAAGAGGTTTGTGTTTAGCCCAAACATTTTTATTTCGCTGCTCTGGCTGTTCTGATGGATCAAAGTAGGGAAGAGAAGATTCATTTACTGGGACAGCTTTATCTTGGTGATTCACAGCAAGACACAGGAAGTAGGCAAGAACACCAAGAAGAGACTAAGGCAGCTCTAAAGTTGAATGGATCAATGATTCCCCTGATGTAGACCCCCTCTCTGAAGGAATACTAGGATATTTCCAGCCTTGCTACTGGTGGGCTTTTAAAAGAAATGGGAAGACAAGCACAATTTGGGGCTGCACCTACTAGGCACACTGTATGGTTCTATCTGTTCAATTATGAAGGAGAAAAGAAAATAGAATTAAAAGAACATGGAATTAAATTCACCTGGATCCTGTGACTCTCTTATAGTTGTCCTTAGAATACACAGCTAGGATGCTGACCCCTGAGCCTATGTTAACCAGCAGCATAGGATATGGATTATCAAGGCAGTAAGGCTTTTTCTGGCACTGTTCAGGATCTGTAGGATTTTCAAAATAATAGCACTCTGGTTGGCCATTGAAACCAACAGAATCAACGTAAAGGAGGCCCTGGATCAAACAGTCCAATTCATCCAGTTTATGGAGTTGTAGATCAGCAATCTGGAAAAGAACAAGAAATTAATAAACAACATTTCTTAGTATAATACAACACTGAGAAGGACAAAAGGCTCCACTGAAGCACTTTGATCACTTTAATAGTAACACATTATGTTATTTAAACAGTACAAAGATCTGTCTAAGCATGAAGTCCGAAATAAAAGGAGTTTGTTATCTTTCTGACAACAGGTACCTCCCAGAACAATGACGTGCTGCACAGTAATGTCATTTAGTTCCCTTGCCTTTGAGATATTCCCTGCTCTGCAAACAGGAAACATTTCCCCCCCTTCAGTATTCTGAAGCAATAAATTTCTTTCCCCTCATCCTCATCCCAAGATTTACAAGGCTAACTACCTGCTATTTTTAATTCTGGAAGCTATACTAAGTCACTATAAAGAGGAAAGATATTTCTGTGGAATGGGCATGGCCAATAGGTTACATTCTTTTGAGCTATTTAAATCTCTCCCCTTAAGTTTTTATTCTACTTGTACATAACTTGCCCTAACTGAAAGCCATTCTACTCTTTGCATCTGCTCTTTCGTTATACTTGTTAGGCCTCAAATCCTGGAACCATAGAAAAGACATAAGACCAAAGAAAAACCAAACCAGCAGTCTCAAAGTCCTCAGTATAGATCCAGTTATTCACAGGAGAGAGATAGGTGGAGATCATTTCTTTTTATTTCAGTATTTCCTCCTGTAACTTTTGCAATCCCTTCATATTTTTTTCTTGGTTACCAGATGGTTACACAAATTACAGTTACAGAAATGCAGCATAAAAGGCTTGAACCATGTAGCCAACAAATAACAAGAATAAACACAAATTGGGAGAAAAGGTTTTTAAAGAAATGTTACAAAGATCTTAAGGCTACTTTGCAAATATCTGGGATTTCAGCAATTTCTTGCTATTAGACTGAGAGGAAAAGCTCCAAGAGATATATAATACAAGGCTCTAACATAATAAATGCTTCATGCACTCTTTCTCACAATGGACATTGTATGGAGCCCACTGTCATCACTCGTTAGAGGATTTGTTTTGTTAAAACCCAGCTAACGTTGCACATAGCTAGTCAAAATAAGGAAAGATTCTATACTTACCATGATCTTTCTCTAGGTTATATGCTGTACAGTCTCAGTTTCCTCATCTTACTGTATAAGCTAGATGCAGCATGACCAAAAACGATCTAACACAGGTACAGCACGCACAAACATGCTATGAACTAGAAGCCTGCTATACAAAGACAAGTCATTAGCAGATTTATGGCCCTTACTGTCAAAACCTCTGTTCTCCCATAAGCCAAATACCCAGCCACAAGCTGCTTTTGTCTCATCCATGTTACACTTTTATAAATACGTAAGCATCAGTGAGAGGCCTTGCAAGACACAAGCAAGCAATACAAATCTAAGAGTAAAACACTTCTGGCATCAGTGCAAAGACACAGACAAAATCCTTGTTTCTACAAACTCTCCAGTCAGCCCACCAATTTTGTAAGGAGAGAACAAAAGAAACCAATCAAAAGTTCTTTTTCAAGCACTAAGCGTAGAAGTTCTATTAGGTCCAGCCCTCCACGTATAAAAGACATATTAGAATTTGCTCTGCTTTTTATAGCTCTGTGCTATATTTAACAGCTGATATACTGTACTATTACTGCTTTCTTTCATGTATGATATTCATAGCAGACTGAAAAACTATTTTCCTGCGTTGTTGCAGCAGTCTGGTTTTAATTTTTGGAAGGAGCAAAACTAGCATCAGTATTCTACATCAATCTGCCTTCATTCAGAGAACTGCAAGCTCTGCAGCCACCAGACCTCTGAGGTTCCAAACAGCCCAGTGAGCCACCGTTCTTGTTTCTAAACACAAATTAGGGCACAGTTGCAAGAAATGTAGTAACCCAGTCTTGTACAAGAAGCCATGATAAAGCCAGGTTCACAATTCCCAGTCCCTTTCCCTGCATATAGAACTGCCTTTTCTCCATTCATTTCTTTGCTCACAATGACTCAAGCAGCAAAACTGCATCACAAAATAGATGTGTCTGTAAACATCATAACCTACCACACTCTACCTGTCCTCATCTTTCAGCTGTTCGAAYCACTTCTCCTTGCAGGAACCAAAGTTTATGTGCAAAAATGCAAACAAAAATGGGAGCTGTGTGTAGAAGCACATTTTAATTGGACGTTTTTCCTACAACTTTTTACAAAATGCATTTGCAGATATTTTCCAGCCCTTTACAATCCTTAATGTGAGGGCAGAGAGCATAATGGTCAACTTATCCTGCTCTGCACTCCARTGCAGCACAGTGCCTCTCTAGAAAAGTTTTGTGTCAGAAAGTTGTGCTACGAGAGGAAGAACTGCAGAACAAAGTAGTATATAGGACCCTGGAGGGAAAATTTGACGGTTACAGGGAAACCATATGTACATTTTTTAAAAGAACAATTTTKCTGCATTATAGCCAGACTGTAGAAATTCCTCTTTATTTTAGACTGTTTATTAAATACCAGGGGAGGGGAGGGAACAAAACACTTTGGACCTCAAGGAACTCTTCGGGACCATCAAGAGGAGAGACTCAGGACTTTAACCATGTTTACAAGCAGGTGCAACACAGCAAGGAAGTACTGAACACCTCCCCATGACAGTTCACACCTTAGCAACAAAGTCCTGAAACCCAGCTGATTTCAAGGATACACAAAAGGTATGTTGTACTGTGAACAGATGCTATCCTAAGGAGAATGAAAGCCCACCCTCTTGTTGTACGCTTGCAAGAAGTGCACGCTTGCAAGAAGTGCAGGAACACAGTGCTGTCTGTTCAAGTTTAGGGCTTTTTTGTTGTGTTTCTTTTTTTTTTAAAATAATACACACATTGTCAAACAATTTTTAGCTGTGTTCAAGTAGCAGACAGTATAAAAGGAAAAAAAAACGCGGTACCAACTTGCTGCTGCTTTGAAGTATGGAAGCACAGAAGTCAAAGACTTGGGTCACGTTTGTTTCTTTATGGGTGAGTAAGTATTTCTACCTCAGCAAGGAAAACATGAAACAGCCCAGTCCTCTAGAAGTAAGCTGAGGACAGCCACGACATATACACAGCAGGGCTGAAGGCTAATGGATCAACGCTGGTGCACAGACATCTTTCCAATGAAGCTCCAGCTCATGAAAGATTTCAACCAGTTTGAATTTTCACACTGTTACCGAGTTCTGGCAAGCACAGGAATGTCCAAACCTAGATGCAGTTAYGAGTTCATCTCTCTCTCTTGGACTTTCAATCAGAAATACGAATTTTTTTCTGTAAGAAACTGTTAGGAACATAACGTCTTGCAAGTTTTTAATTATCAATTACAACAGCCTTATTTACTATATCACTC
Organism: Oceanodroma leucorhoa; assembly: GCA_030449065.1. Classification (NCBI taxonomy): domain Eukaryota; kingdom Metazoa; phylum Chordata; class Aves; order Procellariiformes; genus Oceanodroma; species Oceanodroma leucorhoa. The sequence continues at coordinate 4,512,988 of JASVER010000083.1, read as the reverse complement.
CGGCTTTTATACGCCTTCTGGGCATTGCTCCAGTTTTTATTTCTTATAATAGCTTACAGTCTAGCTTTTCCTTCCACCTCCCTCCCGTTACCTCTCCTCCACTTTCATAAAGACGTACTTTGCTTCCTTTATATTTTGATTGTCTTCGCCCCAACCCTCACCCCTGCTTCTTTCTGAACTCAGATGAGGTACTCCCCCAGCTCGTTCCACACCCCAAGGCTGGGAAATATCCACTCACATTAAAAACAAGACAGAGTCTGATGCAAATAAAGGGTAAGCCCAACATTTGCTGAGGCAGAAGAGAAGATAGACTCTGCACTAGCTTTGGGCAAAAAAAGCACTAGTCTGGGATCCTCTGCAGAGGATCTGCCCTCTTGCCCAGCTAGCTGTAAGGATCTCTTCCCTCACTTGACAGGGAAAAGATGCACATTGCTTCCCCCCATTCCCTCTGAAGAGYCTCCTAGCTTCTTGCGGTGGTGGTAACAGAAGGTATCATGGTTACTTCACCCGTTTTCTAGATGCCACTTTCAACTCCAGCCCAGTCTACGCACTACAGGCCAGCACCTACGGCCTGAGCAGCAGCATCCAGCCTCCTCAAGCAAGTGAGGTGCAACAAGATTTTTTGAGTGTCTTACACTAACCTAGCGTTACACAGCTTACTCATCCTACAAGGACGAGTGAGTGAGTAAACTCACAGGACAGTGAGTTTATTTGTTTTAAGATAAATACAGGCTACAAATCAYCCACAGACATTCGGTTCATACCATAAAGTCAAGCCTTAGAATCAGCTAATAACTGGCACAAGGAAATCACTCTCCAACAGTCAGGCTTACTCTTAAAGCATTTTTCTTACAGGTTATGAGGAAGGTCAAGGCCTGAGTTTAAGTTTGTGTTGGTAACAKATTTCCTTCCTCCCCTGCCCCAAATGTTCTTTATTAAGTGATTGGGTTTTGGCCCAGGCCTTGCTTCCACTGAAGCCAGCAGTAAAATTTCTGTCCAGACAAGTCAGGTTCTGTAGGTGTCTGTTGAGGAAAGGAATACAAGGTCTCACCTTTGAGCGACTGCAATCAACAGGAATTTTGCAATAGAGCAGGTTTTAGACAAAAGTCTGAATAGTCCTTTCTTCCCTCATCCCCCATGTATCCTTTACATTGAGTTGCTTTACAAAACTGAGTGACAGCCTAAGAATTTATTCCTCGTTACATCAACAGCATACTTTTGTGCAAGTAATGTGCGTGTGCTGTCATGGAGGAGTCACAGAGTATAAAGAGATTTATATTACAGGTACACAAGCAAATGAGTCTATATATTCCTTAATTTTACAGAAGTGATGTTACTTGAGCATTTACAGAATATGTGCGGTGACAGTATGTAGTTGGAGAAAGGAGGAAGGATCATCAGAATTAGGTGACAGATTCATCCATGTCTTAATACCACTGTTACCTGAAAATRAAGTCAGCCAGCCATAAAGACCACTCATTCGGGGGGGGGGGGGGGGGAAATACGAACAAAAAACAAAACCAAGAAAAAAACATCCAAAGCTGGAAACAGTCCTTTTAGTGAATTAATTACTAATGCTCTTCAATGAACATTAAGTATAACCATATGGTTGGTAAAATTATTTCTGTGATCTAGTTTAATGAATAGAGTCAGTTTTTCTACTTCTAGGGGAAGCATTCAGATCTTAAGAATGAAYCAAATGATTTGCCAGGCTACTGATCGTTATTGCTGGCAGTCACCAAGCAGTCCACGGAGACTTCTCCAGGTCTCCTCCTATCCAACACTGTGGATCACAAGAGAGGGAGGTCAGATAGCTAAACCTAGCTAGCTTTGTAGATTTAGTTGCCTTTCTATGGCACAGAAGACAGGCTTAAGGTAAACAAAAGATGCCTCCCAATTTTATTTTACTTTATTTTTTAATACACAAAAGCAACAGAGATGTCTAGATGAAACCTATTTAACTCATTTAGGGATTCAGAATTAGACACTGGAACAGGCAAGTAAYGACAGGGTGTTTGCTTGACTATTTTAAGGAGAAAAAGCTGCTAAAATCTTAGGATTCATTCTTTGGGATTTGAATGCTGTTTTGCAGTATGTTGCATCTTTTGTCCTAAATCTATGCAATTCTGAAAGTCCCATAAGCAGTTAGAAATACCATGAAAGACAAATAATTTAAAAGCATGTATATAAGGAAATAAAGGGCCAGCACAAAAGCATGTTACCTATATCAGTTTCACAAGTTTCCTAACATTTAGCCAGATTTTCTGATGAAGTTAACATTCACAAACATACTTTAGTTTTTCCACATTGCTTCTAAGTAACAGAAACAGTAACATTTAAAGCCTCCTCCTTATAAGGCATTATACAATATTGAATTCTGCAACAGCATATTAGACTTGGCACGTGTTCTCTACTTCGACAGGTGCATTAGAGTGATCAAATATTTGAAACAGACATTTCAATGCTTTGAGAGAGCAATCCTGAAGCTGTTGTCCAATGTCAATTTACAGTCAGCAGAACACACWGAGACAGCCAGCTGCTGTTACAATGGCTAATGAAGTGTGACAATTTAAGTGCCAGTACCCAGGACACTCAGCCCTTCCAGAGAGATTAAGCAAGCAAACCTTCATGTAATACACAGTATTTTGCTTCTGTAATACTCTATGGATATTACAGTTTGAGCCAAAAAATACTCGCTACAAAGGAAGGTGTGGAACTGGATTGCTGTAAGAAGAGGTGTCCAAAGMACTCACTTAGGTGTGAGTGCACTTCACTGATTGCTCTATGCTACACAACACCGCAGCCAGCCTTTGTAGGTAGTTTAAGAAAAGCACTGTAAGTGTTGTAGCACACAGAATTTTAACTAACACTGCAGAGATGTGGGATTTCGTGCCTAAGTCCACCAGTAATTTGCTATGTGATCTCACATTTTTGTACAATAGCTAGCAAAACAGCCCCAACTTCAGTTGCTACATCGACTACACTGCAGCTGAGACGACAGAGACTGGTCCCTCAGTGTAAATTGCATATTTACGCCAGATAAAGCCAAAGCTATAGAGAGAAATGCCTAGCTGTGATAGCCACCAGGTAACTTCCAGTTCAATTCTACAGCTGTGGGAGCGAGGGACATGAACTTACTTACTAGGTAGGCAACTCCAGCTGCTATTACATGATGCAGGAGAGATGAATTTGACCATTCCAAAGGGATAGTCAGCCTCTTCAGAAAGTCTCAAAGTGACCTCCCATTGTCACTAGAGAACGTGATCTGAATCATCCCCTGGACACATGGAAGGATGCTCAAAAACCTGAACTAAGGCCACACTGACTAGCACTAGAACCTACCTCTTACTGTGGTGCCAACATCCTTAGACAAACGTGAGACAAACTAAAACTTTTGAGGACTCAATCATCAGTAGACCCTAACACGTGAGGGACTTGCAATCAGCCTAAAGGACAAGAAATCTGGCACTAGTAGTGGATTACTACAGCAATTCAGAAACTTGATAGTCCTTCATTAGACTAGCTGCTTCCATGTCCAACATTTACTGAAAATGATTGCACAACAGCATAACAGCTGGAATTCACATTGTTCTCTTACAGCATTCTCTTTCCCCCTTAGGATCTTGGTCATCTGGTAGGTGAGGGGTATTGACAAAGAAAAAACTTCTTGTACTGCAGGAATGGATACTTGGAGTTAAAAATGAAGCACACGAAGCCAAGGACTGCAGTCAACAGCAGTTGGTAAATCAGTATGATAGCTCCCTACACTGAAGAAGAGACAGAAAAGCAACTGATGTAACCTGTCATACCCAGCAGCGATCCCTCACCCTCAGGATCAGGTCAGAAGCTAGTGACAGAAGTGTCAAACCCACCTGCCAAGTAAATCATTCACATTAATCTTAGTGAGACTACTCTGGTACAGGCAGACTAGTYATTGTTCTACAGAAAATAAATGGAGATATGCCCCAGTAGAGACACATACACAAAAGGCAACTGCCTCCCGAATGACTATTTCTCTCTAATACAGTTTGTACAATGGCTCTCTATGCCTCTGTTGCCACAATCAATTTTTGCARTGCACTCCAGTGCACTCTTTCAGGAGCTAGGACTCTTGCTGAAGTTTATACAAACAGCAGTATCCCAATACTTCAGATTTACATCAGCTTCTGGAGCTCCCTGCAGAGGTTATTTTTAAATTCTAGGGGATCTGGGACCTAGTCACCTCATGAACTGCCTTTCTTCACATTACATACTCCCAGAATTGAAATCAAAAGCTAGCTGCTATTGTCATGCTTCCATACACAGTTTCTCCCCCTGCTCCTTGCTTGGTCTTCCAAACTCTTGACTTAAGCCTGCTTGAAGATTAATACAAGGGGACGGGAACCTGAATCTAATCTCCAGCCTGTATGATTTAATTTCTGGTTTTCCAATCGATATCCAGTTTGCAAGATGAGTACCTGCAGTCTCAGGCTTCAGCTGATTATGAGGCATCTGATCATCAAAGCTGTACTCTAAAAAACCCATTCATTGAAGACATCCTGCACAGTTATACTTCAGTAGGTACCCTTCCCTGCCCCCTTCATGTTCTCAGCAATTCCACCAATTAACAAATGTGATTTGATTCTGTTAGTCTTAACCAGTTAGGATGGACCAAAAAAAAAAAAGTTATTTTATCTGCGAGTTTTAATAGAAGGACTCCCATGATGTTTTCCCAAAGTACTTCCCCACTGAACCTATGTGAACTGTTCACGTACCGTTCTAAAGTCCTCCTCAAACTTGTAAGCTCCACCTCCTGTGGCACAGAGCGTAGTGTGCAAACTGGAGAAGTTCTTTTCACTACCCATCTGTATGAACCTGTGCATGGCACAGCTGGGAAAGCGGATGAAGTGCAGGTTTCCTTTGCGTCCACACATAGTCAAGTTTTTCAGTTCAAGATGGACATCGCGAATGCCAGTTTTACCATAGGCTGTATTGGAGGTCAAGTATTTCCTAATGCTTTTCAAGTTTTCCACCTCCTCCTGTTCCTCTTCTGCAGTAATGTCCTTAGGTTCAAAGTAGACCAGTTTAACCAACGTTCCACCAATATCCATTCCAAACCATGGAAACGCTAAAGACAAGGGGGTTGGGGAGGAAGAAAGAGAAAGTCACTATAAATATACAGGTTAGCCATATCACTTAAAACATTTGCTGAACAACAATTCAGTGCAGTCACATTGACAGCATCTGCTCCTAAAAGCTGGTGGTCACTTACATGTCCAATTCACATGTATTAAACACCTCTAAGTTAAGACTTCATGAAGCCTTAGTTAAGGCAAAGAATAAAGAAAATCTCAAAATACTCTTCTCTGGAGAAGCAGGTTTTAATAAAATGAAAATATTTTTTCCCAGGAAAACATTTTACTCTTCAGTCAGCACCTCCTGACAGAGCACATTTACTGCATTTCACCCAGTCTGACTCCCGGCACCAATTCTTAAAATAGGCTAAGGAGGGGAGGAGGAACAAACAACCAAACAGGAGAACAAGATTTCTCAAGTCACATTCCCACTGCGTAACATCTACAATTGCCTTTCCAAGACCAGTCGGAATTTCCACAGTCACAAGGCTCTGTCCGACCAGAACCAGCAGCTCTGTTGGAACTACACCACCTGCATGTATTAGCAGAAAGAGAATGAGCTGTTTTAAGTTCAATATTTACCACTGACAGTCCTTTTCTTTGAGCACAGACTCCCTTTGCTGGTATATGTGTTAGCCTATCGTACAACTATACAAGAAATGCCACTATTTGCTTCTCAGCATATATATACTTGCCACAGCCGGCCCAGGTCTACCAAAGCCTTTGTTCTGTTAATAGCAAGAAAAAATGACTATGGAGAACACGCAGACAGAAGATACTAGCTGAAGCAGGTTGGCCTGCCTGCTCTGCTTATATATATACACGCATACATTTTAAATAGTAAGCCAGGTAACTTTATGAAGCAGTAAGAAGCAAGAATACAAAATCTATACACAGGTACTGCAGAAGGAGGCAGCTAGTAATGTTTCTTAGAGAAATTAAATTAAAAGTACTGAGTATGTGGCTAACATCTAAGATACATTTCTAAAATAGCAGTCACACAGTCAACTCCCTGCTTTTAGGGCGAATCAGGCAGACTTGCTAGAAATGCGATTCTACCAACTAGGACATCCCAACTTAGTGTTGATACAAACTCCAAACCATGGACACCATATGCATTACTGATTTTTCTGCCAGTGAACCTAAATGTAAGCAATTTGGGGCAAAGACTTTAGTAAGTATAGGAGGTACTGATCACACTGTTCCTCCTCACATAATCACAGATCAGTATTAAGTTACTCAACTTTGGGCTGAAAGGAGCTTAGAGTCTTTTACTTCTTACCACAGGGTCTCAGCATCATTCCTGTCTGGTTGAATAATTCGGAAGTCTAAATTTCACAATTGTTAATACACATCCCCCTCCCCTCAAACCAATCCTTAAATGTCAGATGTTTAAAACGGTCATTTTGCTCCATTGCTGTATGCCAAATAATTGAATCATCAGTTTCTCCCCCCTTTCCCTAAGGACAAGGGAGGYATAATGCATAAACTCCCATAGAGTAGCTTGTTTACAGTTCAGTTTTTCTAAGAGCACCTACTGTTGTCTGTTGCAAAGTCTAATTTCTTTTTTCCATGCCCTACAAGCTGCAAGACACAAAAACACTGAAATGAAATCTAATTTGAGGTTTGGGAGGACACATCCTATGCAGATGCACGAGAGCTCCCTGAAATAGGAAGAATTCGAAACAAGCATTTGAAGATAGGCTTTATTTTAAAGAGAAAAATACGTTACCATACACTAACCTGTAACTCAAGCACTTTTGGAAGTACAAGGTAAATATTTAAGCAAAAGCGGTCTGGTCCACACTGTACAATACTACAATGCAGTGGAGCTCAGGATGCCAATCCCATTAGTAATTTACACAAATCTTTATTTAAGCTACTGAGAACTTTAACTACCTGTCCCACTGGAACAGTAAGTATCCTCCTTGGATGTACCTTAATTATGCAAGCAGAAAGTTTAATTTTAAAAAAATCATGGTTGGACTATGCAATACAGAACTAGCCTATAGCTAAGTGTAAGGCAACTTCCAATATTCTACATTAAGGGCATAAAATCTGCTACAATCTACCTGCACCAACAGCTGCTTTAAAGCTATAGTGTAGATTTAATCTCTAAGAGAGGGAAGAAGCATTCCATCCTCCTATCAAACACAAGTCCAGCAATAAAAGCATAAAGTGCTAACAGCTGAGTGTTATTCATAAATGACTGCCAAGACATTTACTTTTATATCTCAACATTTTGAGGAGTCATAACTAAATCATTAACAAAGAATAAGTACCGTAGAAAACAACTATGAAGTTATTTCAAGCCTGTATAGTTCTTGGGATAGGTACACATTTAAAAAGCAAGCAGAAATACCAAGACACTTTTTTTTTTTAGTGTATTCTCTCTGTGAATCTAAGCTCCTTTCATTTTGTTGGGAGCCAAACGGAGAGCTGCAGAAAGAAAAGAACTTTGCTCTTAGAACAGCAGCAATTTTCTTCAGCACAAATAAAGAGCACAAGATTAGTCCACAACAAACGGTATTTCAGTTACACAGAACAGCAGCTTAGTTTTCTTCACAGCTGCTAACACCAGCTATCTGTTGGAATCACCTGCAATAAAGATGACAACTATTTTGACTGGTTGACCAATCAGGACAAAAACCAAGTCTCAAAGTGCCTGACAAGTCCCACTGAAATTCATATAACTTCTGTACAACTGGAGTGACAGCAGAAACACTTCTGTTTCCCGGTGACTATTTAAAAAATTTATCAATTGTATCTTTTGTTACTATCAATATATTCCAAAACAAAATGCATCACTGCAGCACCATCAGTTCTTTTCGGTATCTTCAGATAACCCACCTTAGCTGGTATCTATACACTTCAACTTTCCTGACACCACTGAATGCGGTGCTAATGGGAGCGTGCACACAGGCTGCAAGGTGCTCCTGGGTTTTGCTGACTCCCTGAATACAGGGAGTAAGACCATTCAGAGGCCACCAAAATTATTAGGGCCCTCACTGCTACAACCAGGGGGTATGAAGAAAGGTATTTGTGTAGATACAGTCTCCACAGACTTGAGGGAAAATGGGGGGAAAATTGTGAGGGTTTTTTGTTTGTTTGGGGTTGTTCGGGTTTTTGTTTGTTTTGAACTGGAAGTCCAGCATTTCATTGATAACCTGAATAAATGCCCAGTTTCTTGAATTATTAAAAGCCAGGAAAACAAGAAGAAGAAAGCGAAATCCGTCACATCCACATCTTAGGCTGGTAACAGTTAYTCAAAACTGTGTGATTTACTACAAAAAAATGAAGACACTGGATATGTTGCAGAAATGCTTTGAAAGTGTAAAAAATGCACTTAACTAAAATTGTCTGATAAGACTGTTATGAGCTGATTTCTCTCTTCTCAACAAAGTCAGTATGCAATATACCTATTGGATCAACGCAATCTACTACTGTGGAGAAAATAAAACTATTCTATTGTATTGATACACTGCAGTAAGTRATAAAAAATAACACCACTAAGATCTATTTCTAGGTCCCATAGGACTGATACAGAAAGCATCAAGATGAATCATGCATTCTTAAAAGCCTAGCATAAATCAAAAGACTCCGCTTATCTTCTTAAGAAAATTAATTTCTTTATGTTAACCTGCACCAACTACTTACTGGTTTGTCATCTTGAGATAAAAATCTCCATGACTCCAAAATTTAGCTGCAGAACCATGTGACAATGCAAACAGGAGGCATCTACAGCATTGCATAATTAGGTAATCTGATGCACACCAACAGCTGTGCTATCTGGGGGAAAGGTTCACTCATGAGAAATTCCACGATACCTTTTTACCTAGTTTCTGCACAAACTTTGAAGAGTATGAACCCACAAGGCTATTCCTATAAGGCATATTACATTCAGAATTGAACACATTTGATTTTTAAAAAATCCTGTGCTTAACATGCAATATAAGGAGGGGGTGTGGAGGGTAAATATGAAATCACAACATGGACAAGATCAGGGGAAGCAAGAATGAACGGGAACTCCTAGGTCACTAAGTAACATTTCCCCCCATTAAAGAGCATAACCAAGGGTAATCCTTTTCATATGTTTAAACAACCACCACATAAGGTTGTTAGCTGAATCTTTTTACTCCTCAACTCTTAGATATCGTGCCTGAATCCTGCTGGTTAGAACTTTCTTCTCTCTACCTGGATGCTAGATTTATCCACGACCAATTTGCTGCAGCTTCTTCTTTTGCCAAAACTATTTCAGCCTATACATCTCTCTTACAAAACCTGTATTTCCTTGAACACAGGTACAGTATCTCAATTTTTTATCAATAATTTGAATGGTGGTATCAATACTCTGATATCTTAGTCATAAATATCTCAGATGAAATATCTTAGGTGCAGCTGCTTTTCTTCCTGGGTGCACATATGATGAAATCCTATTACTTCATTTACATTTTTCATTTGCATTTAATTTGCATTGCTTGATGCTTTGACTATCTAAGAACTTCCTGTTTTAATTGGGACTGGAAGAGGGGGGAGAGAGCCAAAAATAAGAACAGGAAAAAAAAAAAAAATCAAAACAAGAGTCACACATAAGATGGGACAGTATTCTCACAGCTTCTGAGAACTGCTTTCTATCAAAAAAGAAGCTGATAATAGCTTACATATATTTTTCAATTACTTCTTCCTATTTTACACAGTTATTTTGAGCAATCCAAACATGTTGTAAAACAGAAACATTTGTTTTCCTTTGAACAAAACCAGAATATATAGCTTAAAAAAATTAATTATATCTGTTTAGTAATGGAAGTTTCTTCAAACCTTACAAAGTTAGAGCTAAATCATGCACATATATCAGGYGAAGCCTTCCAGTTCATTTTCAGCAGCAAGGGACTATTGAATGTCTACCTCCTCACCAGAAAGTGGAAAAAAAACAACCCCCAAACACTAACAACCAAGCAAAAACACACCCCAAACCAAAAAACTTCAAACCCAAAAGCACAGAGCTGTTTGTTAAACAGTTGTGACCATTCATACATATGTAGTCATATTACCACAAACTAATTTCTGAAGATAGCACTGGGAGACTAGGTCATTACCTAGCCTGCATAGCTTCATTTAAAAAAACCCTAACAAATAAAAGCCAAACTTACAAAGCCACAAGAAGCAACGATTAGCCATCGAAAATCTCATTCTTGGATCTAACAGCACCCAGCCTGATGGAAGTGATTTGCATAAGTTTCCCATTCCTGTTGGAAACGCGTTATCTTGTTGGTAAGGCAGATACGCAGTTTTAACTCGCGGGATGCTGAACCACAACGCACCAACTAGTTCAGTTTGTTATGACCAGTCCTATGCCTTAGGCAACYCTCACTTCCACCTACATTAAAAGCAGCTGGAAACTAACTTCACACAGCATGTCATCTGAAGAAGTTCTTAAGATTAAAAGATTGTGGGATATTTCAAAGCCTTGGACAAAATTTCAGTAACCGATAATGTTGTACTTATTCACTGTGTCAAACAATAGCAAGACCAAAAGCATTTTCACTCCTGTATTCTTCACCAAAATATACTGTATAATCATGGCATTCCATGTTTAACATCACCACAGATGAAAAAAACCCCTAGATTTTCCACAGTTTCCACCTGGCCTTAAGTAGTACTACATAACCATGCTGCAGTCAAGCATCACAGGTGTAACAATCTAAAYATTGGCCAAAAGCATTCTTTACTGTGAAGCTACAACTTGAAGTGTTTAGAAATTAACCCTGGCAATTATAATGCCTATTAGTTGTAAACGGTCACGCTGCCTCAAAACACACATTCTTTGATCCCCAACAACTACCAACTGACTTGGGGTGAGATGTAAGATGCTGATTGGAACAGAGACCCCAATTTATCTTAAATTAAGAAAAGCAATAGAATTCAGATGTCCAGCTGGCTTCTTCCCTATGCCTGATGTATAATAATGCTGTGAAGCACCAGTCTAGTTAACTGCTGTGCTGAAATCTTTGTCCTTACTTGGCTACAATGCTGTTTCACCAGGATCGATGAAGGCACTTAACTGCTCTTTTTCTTTCTTCTGTTCAAAGATCACATTTAAACTGAACAACACGACACTTTAGCAGGCTTTTGAAATTTGCAAAATTCACACTGTTTCAGTATTTTATTCTCTTCTGGAGCTCTTCACAGTGCAAGGCATCCTAACAGATACTTTTCTGTATTCRTTACTCAGTGCTGTGATAGAGAAAGGTAACATAAACCCTAGTCTCACAAAGGGTCTGCACTAATGATTTGAAACAGAAAACTGAAATAAGCCTGATATCCCTGACAACTCATCTAGTTCAACTAAGCAAATTACAAAGCAAAGACAAGCTTCTCAGCAGAAGCAGCAGGAGGTAAGTCAAAATGATGTAAGTTAGTCCCCARATCCTCTCTTACCACAGACTAACCAGCAAAGCACACTGGTATCACAGGGAATCTTCCCTTCTCAGAGGGAAAAAGACTTGGGAATATAGAAGTCTACCTCACTTGGGCAGAAAGTAAAAACAATCAAGAAAACATATAATTTATAAGGATTTAAAGGAATAATTGCTGCAGAAAGATAGGTCTCGTTTGTTGAAATATTGGGAAATGCCAATTATCTCGTTATCTTTTCCACCACGCAAAGCAAACCCCACAATCAATACTGAAGTCTTACATGCCATGTGGCAACTGCACTTCATTTTGCAATGTGTCCTTAAGCACAGAACAAACATCTGCAAAAGCCAGGATTAAATACAAAAACCAGTAAAACGGGACTGCGTAGCATTCACTAGAGATGGATACAGTGGAAAGCTATGCAGTACCAGGAGAGTTTGAGTATAATTTAATGAATTTTTTACGCTGGTGACAATGTGCTATCATATTTTCCTGCAAGACTAAYACTAAATTGCAAATTTATTCTTGTACAAAATAAAACATATAAATTAAAAAGTATAAGACCAGCAAGAATTCATGTATTTTATTTAGCAAAGAAATTGCCCACGACATAGTTCTACAAAACACATCCGTCATCTGCTGTTTTCATTAAAGCACCATTTCATTAAAACCCCACAACCGAAGACTCAGTTGTCATACATCTTGGGCAGTATAGCCAGTCACCTACACTCTTTACTCTGATGGGCTCTTTTTCCCCTCAAGGTGGCAGGAAAATTCCAAATTCCTCATTCTTTCTTATTCAAGTGATTACATGGATCCCTAAAAGCCTTATTCTTTGCTTCAAAATAGTTTTTACTATTATGAAGAGTTTGATATGCAAGGGCTGATTCTTCTTAGTTCCACCAAATCAAAATGTAAGTCAGTCCAAGTTCTGCAGTTTTTGTTCCTAAATGAAAATGGAAGCTGGACAAAGACTACAAAACCAGTTTGTGACAGAGAATGATTTGATCATCAGTAAGTTAAATTTGGTAGAAGACTCAATTAACAATCAACAGGTACTGTAACCACTACATGATTAATCAATACAGAGAACATTCTAAGGGAAAGTGGCTTGTGTAGCTCAGCAAAAACATTTAAGAAGCCGGAGAAGGCACTGACTAATAAGTAGCCCTGTGAAAGCTGCAGCTCTTCAAGGCTGTTTCTGACTATTTTGTTCTGCTTATACAGAAAAGTTTAAGTATTCATTTCAAAAGAAAAAAAAAAAAAACAACCCAGAGTAGCTGAATGCACACTACTTCCTACTGAGTAGAAACATCTTTAAGTTTTGGCAGTGGCTAGCTGTGATCCTGACTACCCCTGATTACCCTTTCAGAACATGCTGAACTTTTAACAAAGAAGCAAACATTTGTTGCCTTTATTTGAAGGGCTAGTGAAGTGAGAGTGCAAAGAAACAGAGTACTTTTTCCATTGGATTGTTTTACTTGTAGAGTTTACCATAGAATTATTCAATAGCTCCATGTCTACATATAAGAAGTTAGCTATGATCAAGCAAGTAAAACGTACTATTAATCAACAAACCTTATACAATTAAGTACATTACAAATACCGACGTGTGACACTCATAGCCTTAACACAAAACATGAAACAGCCAGCCAGTTCATTAACACCTCCCAAGCCGACGAACCAAAAGCCACAGGCGATGCTCATAAGGAGCATATTACAAATTTACCGTGTTTGCAAGATACTCTTTCCCCCCCCCCCTCCCCCAGTCAGAATAATTTGTACTCAGCTCCCAGGTCTACTTTTTTATTAATTCTAACAATGTTTGGGGAAGAGAAAGGAGCACGTCCTGAGACCGCAGAGCCTTCCCCACGCACAACAGCACCCAGGTCGAGCCCCGCCCGGACGCGGGCCCGGGCGTTACTTACAGCGCTGCTTGGACACGATGAGCTTCATGGGCGCGTCCGGGAGGCGGCGGAGGCCGGCAAGACCGCAAAGCTGCCGCCCGCCCGCGTTTGTGCCGGGCCGCCGCTCCCCGCCCGCCGCCGCCCCATTGGCGCAGGGCGGGCCCGGCCCACGCGGCAGCGGGGCCGTGCCCAGGCGCCGCCGCCGCATTGGCCGGCACCGGGGGCC